>PVJO010005388.1:0-99083 GCA_004026905.1 Hystrix cristata | reverse complement strand
AGGAGGAAGGAATCGTAACCCAGTTATCCAAGGACTGTTGAGTACTCAACTTAGCAGAATCAGGTCACTGATGAACTTGACTCTACCTGCGAGGTGCTTCCTGTTACTTCCTTTCTTAAAGGGTGCTGCCCTGTCTGTGTCTCTTCAGGTAATCATTAATCATTCCGTAAGTCTCACCCAGAATTTAAGATGTTCTCAAATCATTAAAAACTAAAATAACACAATATGGAAATGCTGGAGGATTTTTAAGCACTTTTTCTACATCTTTGTTCTGATCCTTTACAATAGAAAGCAGTTCAAGTCCCATTAGTGGAGCAACTGCAAGGGCAAACGTAGTCCAAGAGTTGTCTCATGGGAAATCTCATTTAATCATCATAATGCTGTTATAAAAAAGGAATCGTTATGCCCAATGTGTAATTCCGGAAGCAGAGTAAATGACCAGGCCAGAGCAAGACACACACCAGGAAGCAAAGCCTCAGCTTTGCGTATGTCGCGTTCAAATGGGTTTGTTTTGCCATCACCGTTTTTCCTGGCTTTACGCTCAGATTTCTTTGTGGTTGCAAAAGTTTGAAGGGTGTCAGATGAGTGGCAGTCCTCCTGCGTTCCAGATCAGTTAAAATATAGACAGAAGGAAGCAGGACAAGGGCAAGCACCGTGCTGGCTTTATGACTGTGTGACACCAGGCTGACCAGGGCTCACTGCACAGCCCTGTGCACTCCTCAGGCTGACCTGCTTCACCTGTCTTGGCCATGGTGGAGCTGGCACTGGGCCTGCAAAACAGGTCACATGATGACACAGTCCAGAAGGTGTATTTTCTGCTTGCACCAGCCCCAGGAAGTGGAATAGAGGAGGGGCTGAGCTCCCTGAACTGCCTCTTCCTTCGGTGGAAGGAAAAGAAGCCAGAGTGAAGTCCCTACAGTCTGCCCTCCTCGTGGGGCTGGAAGGACCAAGAATGGGGAAGAAAGGCTACTTTCTTGAATTTTTCCAGTAAGGGATTTTCCATCATGGATTTAGTAGATGTGCAAATACACATGGTGACTTTCTGGCAGGTATATCACCACCCTCATTACAGAAGTTTGTCACGTGAATCCCTGTGCAGGCCAATATGTCAGGAAGTCCTTGTTTTCAACGTTCCACCACCTCGCTAGGAGACCTCGGGCAAGCCACTTAACTAATCTTGTCATAATGTCCCCATTAATAACATCCACATTGTTGATGGGAATCACCCTTGTGTGTAAGATCTCCATCACCAGGCATCAGTGAATGGATCTTGCAAACTCAGCTATCAAAAAAACCTGCTTGCTAAGAGACAACCGCTCTCGGACAGACTAGCCTCTTCCAAGTGCCCTCAGCAAACCACATGTTGATGGCATTTCTCCTGCCTCCCTCCACACAGTCTGCAGGACTTTTACTACAGAGCATGTTGCTTACTGAAAAACAGTAGGTTGTTTCATGCTTCTCCGACGCTCAAAGTCTGAGCAGCTACACACACTCGATCCTATATTTTACCCCACTGACAGCCCAGGAAAGAACATATGGTTTAGATTTTTAGACAACATTCATGTAAAAAGCCTTTCCTTTTATAGAGGCATATTTTTAGAGTCTCCCAGGCTAAACTCTGACTGAATTTAATCTATACAGCCCTCCAGTCCAATCAAGAGCTGAAACACAAGTCTGTGTCAGAGTAATACATTGTTAACTGATATGTCAGAAAATCAATTAATTACTTTTAAGAAGCAGTTAAGAGTATCCCTACAATGCTGCCATGTGAATTATTAAAGAATACAATGTAAGGGGTCCCTGCGCCCACCCCAGACTAAAACCCCTGTCATGGGAGGCTACAAAAATCCCCCTTCTACCCTGAATCTGAATTGAAAATAATCGAAAGAGGAAAAAAGTAAACAGGAGTGGTGAGGCTTAAGGAGTGTGGTGCAGGAGTCTGTGAATGCCTTTAAATGCTGGAAACAGGAGTCTGCAGGTGCCTTTAAATGCTGAGTCCAAAGAGGCTACTACAGGGCCCTGCAGGTATCTTTCCTCCCCGTGCCCTGCTTTTCTCAGAAGAAAGTCCCTGCAAGGCCCCTTTTCAGCTCCAAGCAAGGAATGTGTGTCCCTCCTTCTCTGGCCAGGTTTAGGCCCTGTGTGCTCTGACGCAGTCTGTTAAGCTCAGATCCAATCACTACTCATCCATAGAGAAGAATTCTGATATTGCGCTGGAGTTTCAGATGTGCACCAGACTTGGGTTCGCCCAATGCTGTGACGTCTTGTCCCATCCGACTTAGCCTGTACCGCCCAAAGCAAGGAAAACGGTGGGAGTAGTATTCTGAAGTTATAAAAAGAGGGGAGCAGGCTGGGGCAGTGGAGTACACAGATGAGCTTTGTTGGTTTTGATTTGGCCAGAAATGTTTACTATCTGAAAGAAGAAAACCATAATTTGCATAACCAAAGTACCCGCAGCAATATGTTAGGAAGAGGCTCCTGTGCTGATGGCCAGTCGTGGTTATCACATGCCGGAAACAGACGTGGTGGGAGAAGCTTCCTTAGGTTATTGACAGCGTCAACCTCTGGAGCCCTTAAGACACCAACGGTATCACAAAACAGAGAAGGGTAGCGAAGGTGGCCTAGAACTCCAGGGTCACACAGACAAAGGAGCAAACAGCAGAGGCGGAGGGAGAGTTCCTTCTACCACTCAACACCTGGAAGTAGTTATTCCTTCAGTCTGAGATCTGGGCTGCTTCAGGGTACCAGCAGGTTGGAGGAGATGGCAGCCACAGCTTATTTTCATTCACTCACTCACTCATCCATTCATTCATAGGAAGCATTTACTATTGACTCAGTTCTGGCTTTTTTGGGAGGATGCTGGGGATCAAACTCAGAGTCTTGCACTTGCTATGCAAGCGCTCTAGCACTTGAGCTAAATCCCCAACCCCGTGACTCAGTTCTGAGCACCTTCCTTAGTGCCAGGTTCGTTCTAGCAGTGAACAGGACAAATTCTTTCCCTCACTACATCCTCTCCATCTATCCCTTGGAGGATGAGATAAGGCAACAAATAAATAAACTAAATAAAACAAAAGTGATGTGAAAATAAATCGGCAGGTATGATTTGGTACCAGGGCTGGTACAGGGATAAGAAGAGGGGTTATTTTACCTACTACAGCACTTTAATACATCACTTCTCGGCCTTTTGGCTAAGTTCAAGTGTAGTACTTTAGTACATGATGTTTTAGCAGCCATGAGAAAAACTGAAGCTGGATGCATGGCTGGGAGGAAATGCTAGAAGCCAGGTGAGCTGGCTGGAAGGGAAGTTCCTTACTGATCCCCCCACAGACTCCAATACCAAGCAGGCTGCAGGTTGCTCCTCTATCCAGGTATGTGTTCAAAAATGACTGGTAGGTAAATTACCTTGATGACCTGCCTTCTCTCTGTGCCTCATGTATATAAGAGCCCTCCCAACCAGAGTGGCAGGATGCAAGGTGTATGTTACCAGGTTCCTTGTACAGTAGTGTGGGAGACTTATTGTGGTCAACTGGAACGCTCACCTGAACTGAGCAGGTGTGGTTCCAGGCGTCGAGGATCCACCTGAAGGTTATTGCTGACACAATTTAAAGGAGAATGGGAACGGAAGATAGGGGCTGGCTGTTTCCTAGGAGAAGCTCTGCTGTGGCTGGTTTCCCTGGAGTGAATCAGCCATTCTTGTCACAGAAGGAACTCGGAGCCTTGCTGTTGTCAGGGATGGCTGCTGTTTGCTTTGGGAAGCTCTGGTCTTTATCTCTGCTGCAAGCATCATATCCTAGTTCCAGTATAGATTTCTTTAGCTATTTAGTGCAGACATAGAGGTACATGGGACAGTGCCGTGGGCTCCCAGACCTTGACTGAATCTTTTGAGTCTCCAGTGCATAGATAGACATTCAGAACTCTTCCTGCATTTGGCTTACGGGTGGATGTTGTAACTTGTAAATGTTCTGTACTAAATCTGCTCTCTTGCAAACCACTGACTCTAGAAAGGTAACTACTACAAGTACAAACTGGTAACTGCCTTTATTAATACCAACTTTGTTCCTGACATTATCCCCATACATGTATTTTGACCTTGATCACTAATTCTATCCAGACATTTATTGTATTAGCTTTTCATCACTGTGACCAAATACCTGAGAAAAATAAATGAGAAAAGGTCTATCTTGGGTCACAGTTTCAGAGTGTTCACTCCATTCTTACTTGGTTCTGTTGCTTCTAGGCCTGTGCTGAGGCAGAAGCAACATGGCGGAAGGGAATGGAGGAAAGCTGCTCGCCTCATGGCACCCAGGAAGCAGAGCAATCAAGGAATAGCCAGAGAAAAGATATACCCTTCGAAGGCACATCCCCAGTGACCTACTTCCTCCAATTAGTCTCCATCTCTATATATCCCACTTACCTATGAGCTCATCAGTGAATTAATCCACTGCTGAGAATGTTACTCCCATTACCCAGGCACCTAGCTAGGCCCCACCTCTGAACATTGGTGCATGGGGGAAGCAAACCCTAAATGCATGCATCACCCAGGGTCATTTCACACTTAGACCGTGGCGCTCTTCATCCCCTGGGTTCTGTGCCACCATGAGAAGCAGCAGCTTTATAAGCCTAAATCTAGAGGCAACCATTTCCTCCAGTCTGAGGTCTCCTATCACCCCCAGGAAACTCTAACAAAGGCTTTCTGTGGCCCTCTGCCTGGGTCTTGTCCTGAAAAGCTATGCAATATTTAAATAAAATGCCAGCATGAGCATTAGGAGTCCGAACACCCTGATTCGGGAACAAGCCCACCCTGGCCACTGTCCTGGCGAGAAGTGAGGACTGAGGGCAGCACCTACTCACATGTCAGCACCTGGACGCTGTCCGGTGTCCTCCGTGGACACACAGAGCAGCTGCAGGGTTCCTGTGGGGAAGGGCGAGCTGCACCCTCTCACCCTTGTGTCCAGGGCTGGTGGCAGAAGGCACAGAGGTTGGGTGTGGCTCCTGCCTGTGCATTTAGGCTTCATTGTGCACTTCCCGACTTTAGAAAGACAGTTTATTTGTTCTTAGTTCCCAGAAGGCCTAATGAATTCTCTGCCAGAAAAAACAAATATTCTGAAAATTATCTCCATCACTAAAGATTCATTTCAGAAATTACCAAAAGGAGAAAAATAGGGCCTGGAAGAGTTTTGAGCGCACCAATCAGTGAAAGGGAAGGTGGGGAAGACAAAGAAGTGATAGCCCTGTGCTCTCTTGCCAGACACCAGGGAGCCGTGCGGTGTGACTCAGACCCACAGAAGCAGGCTCTGGTTTCCTGGGACGGCAGGCCAGAGGCCAGCAGAGAAGTCTGGGAGCCGGCAGGGAAGGGAGAGCACAACTGTGAACAAGCGTTGGAGCTGGCTTGAGGGGAACAAATCTCAGAGCAGTTTATGCAGATGTGTGATTGGGTTCACACTGGAGCCCTTAACGTTAACGGGGCGTCAGTTTCAAGGCCACACCGGCCTGAGAGTGTTCATTGCTCTGCTGAAGGTGTGAGCAGCCTGTTCACACCCAGGAAGGTAACAGTGAGGAAAGAAAAGCAGGACAAGGAGGAGACATAGAAAGAGGAAAAGAGGAAGAGGAGGAGGAGAGACGTGATGTAAAGAGAGAGAATTTGCTTAAAGCATCCAGAACCCTAAAGATCGCAGCTGAATCTTACGAAGATGTGTCAGCTCCTCTGTACTTTGCAACAATGAAATAAACGCATTCCCTTACGTGAGAATGACTCCGACAGAGCCAAAGCCCCGGGGACCTGCCTAGCAGAAGCCTCCTGACTCAGTGGAGGAGGTCCGCACTCTCCACAGCGCCCTCTGGAGATGTGCAGGTCTGCAAAGGGAGCATCCTCTCCTTCCTTCTTCTCTTCTCTCCCCTTCCCTTCTCTTTCCTCTCCCCTCTCTCCTCCTTCCTGCTTCTTTCTTTCCGTTCCCTTTTGTCTAAGAAGGTCCCTATAGTTTCTCTCATGGAGTGATATTCTCTGTGTTTGTAGTAGTGTGTGACCTCTAAGTCCAGAGCAGGAAGAAGTGCCACCCTCCTAATCTGTCCCTATCTTTCCTCCTTTTTAGTCTGATTTTTTTTACAGTTGCAGAGTAGGGTTTTGCATAAGACATGCAGAAGGAAGGAAGGGAAAGAGGAAGGACAGAGGGAGAGAGAGGTTATAAACCCGGCTGCTGTGCCCCAAATGGTTTCTGTTTTCTGCATTAGGAAGATATAAGTAATGCGAACAAGCATTACCCCTCGGAGCAGGGACTGACCCTCATTTTCAGAGATCACCAGGCCAAACAAGAGCAAAGCAAGAATCTGATGCAGGCCTTGTCATTGTCTGACCACAAACTGTGAGTGAAGAAGACAGCAGACAGCATCAGCTTGGTGCACTGTTTGTACAGGGAATCCCGAGGATCGGACCTTGGACTGAGTCCCACTTACTTAACTGTAGTACAATCTAAGACAAAGTAGCCCTTAGCATTTTTGCACTGCCCCAGGATTCAGGTCTAATTTGTATGGAAAAAAAAGACACAAAATGTTTGTGTAATCTATTAAATTATGCCCTAAAGATAAAGCCTGAGACTGTACATCTTACCTCTCACCACCCACGCACACACAAGAACAGACACACCAGTCCCAGGGAGATCTATTCTAACAGAACGATCCATGGCTCTGTTCCTCTTTCTTTAGAATTACAAGATAAGCCTTTTACATATCCGGAATCATTGGTCCCATTTGATATATATGCAAAAGAAGTTCAAAGGCTGACTTCCACAAAGGGCCTTTGGAAGAGAATGATAAAATGTGCCTGATAAAATAAACATAAAGACTTTAGCAATAAAGACCTACAAATTGGGAAAGCAGGACATGGGCAGGGGGTGTGAAACTGTGTTATCTACAGCTTCAGCACTAAAAGATAGTGGCTGGAGCAGAAGGCTTTATCGGACCTTCACAAGAAGAGAGATTGCACCTCCCCCGAGCCTCTCTCCGCAAAGCCCAGGAAACACCTTGCACAGGAGTTGATGCAATATTTGCCATCCCGGCCCTCAGTGACAGTTAAAATAGTGTTACAACATAAAATTGAGCAACGACCTTGCTATATCATCCAAGTCTATGCTTTATACCACTTTTTCCCCTGGAGGGACAAATAGCACATTTGGGGTGACATTTTTGGGTCTCTCCTTACTTTCAGTTTAGATCATTAAAGGGAGGAAAGAAACATTCTTCCCTCTTCCTGTCCAATACCATTTAAAAACAACTGTCTCTTGACATTTCAGGAAGGGAGTAGTAATATTTACTCTTTGTATCTTACTGCATTATGTCTTGAGAATTTCAAAGAATTTTTGCTATCTGTAATTGGAGACATAGTACTTGGTCCCTATGATTTCTCCTTGGAACTGGAGTTTAATTTATGTGATTGCAATCAGGAAACGACTTTGAAAGGGAAAGAATCACCTTAGCTTTTCAGAGCTATAAATTGCCTATAAATAAAATTTCACGAAATGCTCCTTTGTTTGGGCAAGAAGAGCAAAATGGCTGTTGGAGAACAGCAGGTTATGAAAGTGATACCCTAATCTACAGGTCAGGGGGTTCCAGATCAGCTATAGTTTGGGGAACGTGGAAAAACCAACTAATTTCTTGGAGTCTACTTTTCCCTTTATAAAATGAACAGATTGTGTTTGCTATGACTCTTATCTCTGAAGCAAAATGACCTGAGTCTGCCCTTCAAAACAGCTTCAGTCTGACTTACTTCATAATAATCCTTTACCTCGGATGACCATCTTTAGCTTCTCCAAGTGCTTACAGCAGTTCTGATTTCAATTTGGTCTTCTTGGTAATGTTTTAGTCCTGACAACGGAGGAAACTGAGGCACAGAAAGGTTAGGAGACCTACAGAGAGCCACAGTTACACATTGACCTATGTAACCCCTGGGACAAAGTGAGTACTGAGAAAAACAGTTACTTTAGGCCAGAGGTTTTCAGACATTTATGGATAGCAAAGAACAGTCAGGAGTGAACTACTTAGATTCGGGGAAGGCTCTATCCGTCAGGAGGAAAACGTCAGGAAACGCTGGCCCTTATTAAGCACAAAGCACTCTGTTTTACAGTTATTTGGTTCTGTTTCTTCTTCTCTTTCTTTTCTTCTTATTAATTACTGATGAGTGGGTCATATCCCATACATTAAAAGTGGCTGTTTAGAAAGGTCACATAGCAGCATTTTTCTGGGTTTTTCTGAATTGGAAACCAAGATCGACTTCTCTGTGCCTTTGCCCTTCAGGGCCCCTGAGCAGAGTGGGCTTCTCCTGCTACTGTTTTCTCATCCTGTCCACAGTCTCCCAGGCCGCACACCAGAACGTGCTGTCCTTAGAGTCAAGTTCATTCCGGAAGTGTCACATGACTGTCCTGGCTGGCTTTGAAGACACCATCAAGTCCTAATAAATAATGAATACTAATGATAGTATTGAGACACCTATTTGCATTGTCCTCCTGCGGAAGTCAGAGGGAGAATTGGGGCTGCTCCCTAAAATGGCATATAGCACTCTAAATAAAGGGCTTTAATGCATTTTATATTTAAACCATAAGGCCGTGGGCTGAAACCCAAATCGAGATGGACTCTGCTCCTTAAGTACCATTCTGGAAAAGTCACTGAAATATTTATCCATCTATCTGGGTTCTGTGTTTCTAAAGCAACTAGTTTCCTTGGGCCATGTGTCCAGAGTAGACCTATCTGCAAATATTTCCTTTGTTGGGTTTGGGGGTGGCTGCCCACCAGAAACAAAACCAGTCTTTCATTGTCTATGAGATTTCTTACATGAGAAACTTGAAGAACATTGTTTTTCCTGCACACAATTCAAAGATCATCTGCTCTGTACATCAGGGTCAAAAGATTAGTTTCACCATCCATCTTCATGTGGCCTGGAGCCAGCTATTTAAACTCTGTAAGCTTACGGTGATAAAAGCTCCTAACTTAATAACATTAGCAGTAGGATTAAATGAGATAATGCAAGGGAAGCCTTTGGCACAGACTTGGAGCTCACTGTACCTCTGAAAATGCTAGAGCTTACTAAAATTTGCTCAGTCATCAGAACCCATCAGCATAAATAAAGCCTTCACTCTGGAGAGCCCCCACTTTTCCCTGTTTTCAAAAACGAGGGTCCTTTGATAGATCCCAGGTTCTTGTCTTCACAGACCCCAGAACTACCAAAGCCCAGCACAACCCAAACCTGGTACATTCGTGGCCTCATATCTGTCTTCTAGCTAGGCTGTCCCTTGTACGATAATTTCCCTGAACTACGACTGCAAGAGTACATATACGCACATAATTGGTTTTCTTTTTTTAAAATATGGTCACTTGTAGAGATCCAAACTTGCCCTGGAAGGGAATTTACACTGAATCACCTTCCCTTTTGTTCATAACAGAATTAACAGACCTCCGACAGAGAATGTTGCTGCTGAGGAGTTATTTAGGTATGTGCACTTTGGACTTCGACGTTGTAAAAGCTGAACGATCAATAGAGAGAGGATGTTTTTGCTATAGAAGTTTTTATTTTTAGGTTCTGAGAGGAAAAAAACTACTTGATAAACTTTAGGTGTGACCTGGCATTTTCTAGCCTTCCCTCCACACTTAAAAAAAAAAAAATTCAGATTATTTTAAGCTTAGTAAAAACCAAGAAAAATTTTCCACTTTTGCTAGTTCCATTCTCTATGATATGGGGGCCAGCCTGCTGTTTTTACTTCAGTTTGACTTCCTAGCTTGTATTCAAACATCCTAATTTAACTCATAAGTATTCGAGAACACTTAAATATAAGGATGACCAGTAACGTAATAACATTTTGATGAAAGAGACTTTTATTTTGCTGCCATACCTCAAGTCAGATTCATGTCTTCACTAAAGGAATAACTTTGGGGGAGAGTATTGTTAATAGATAGCTTTAGATAGCTATTTAGATAGATCAGGAAAAAAATCACACACAAAAATAAAATCTTACACACAACTTTATTTTCTTCTGATTCCTAGTTTTTAAAAAATATTAACTTGAAGTTTTCATCTATCTCTACTCTAATTGGGCAGGCAGTGGGGGGGAATCATTTCAGTAAGGAAATGAAAATTGCTTGCCTTTCTCTGCCTGAGGCAAAAAGAAAAGAAATGAATTCTCTTGTGAGCTTGCTTAGTAAAGGGGGAAAAATCTACAGCGTGCCCTTCACTTCGTGTCATCGTTCAATTTGCCACTGGCAAATAACGGCCTCTGGGGCAGAGCATGCACAAGGAGAGCGGGTCTGTTCAGGTTTCTGGTAGTGAGTTCACCATTAGTTTTCTGCATCCCACTTGTCAGTCGTTCCAGAAGGTCAGGGGGCAACTAGATTCGAAAGCTCAGCTTCAGTGTGCTGGGTGTTTGCAGACTAAAAGTGGAACCCTCACTGACATACTTGGTGAAGTTTTCTTCTTTTCTCCTTAGAAATCCACTTCGTCATTTGGTGGCTTTTGCAAAAATAGACTTGGCTAAACAGGATAGTTCCTAATTAAGAGCCGATGTAATTTCTGTGTTAAGTGAAAAGACTTGATCTAGAATATTTTTCTCTTAAAAATGAGGTGCTCCTTAAATCAAGAACTTGACAGAGTTACTTAAAATTTAGTGGTTTTTTAAATGCTTAAAAATATGCATTTATAGGAATATTTGATGTAGACATCACTCAAAAGCTACAGTGCTATATTGTCATGTGTGGTGGTACATGGCTATAATTTCAGCACTCTGGGAGGCTGAGACAGGAGGATTGCAAGTTCAAGTCCTGCAAGGGGGCAGTTGAGGGACTTAGCAAGAATTTTTTTTTTTTTTTAAGAAAAAGGAAAGCTGAGGGTGTAGCTCAGTGTGATGGCCCCAGGTTGACTCCTCCATATCAGTATGATAAATAAAAGAAGTTCTATAAGTGTTATTATATTAAGCAATAAAATATTTGACATTCTCTTCAAAATGGACATCCTAATTTGTGCTTAAATTGTTAAGGTCAACAACAACAACAACAGAAATGGAAACATAGTATAGTCACAAACTATCAGTATACTCTTTGGTTGGTGGTTCAACTGGAAATGAACCAGAACTCATTTTGGGGTTCGTTTGTGGTTGCATGGGGGCAAACATCTGTTCCTTTGCTCTTGCTATTTTTAAAACCCTACCTACTCTGCAAAAATATGTGGTAACATTTTTCAAGTGTTACTTTTGTGTTTCATCACTTTTAATAATTTTGGTATGATTTCTGTTTGCTTTCATTTTGTATCTAAGTGTAAGTTGAAAATTAGCCGTCAGATGATATGTAGTTTCAGAAGTTTTTGGTTAGTTTCACTAACAGTCCTTACTCTTCCACTCTACTTTTTAAGAAGAAGCAAACTCTATAGAATTAACACCATTTATTCAATGTAAAAGGCTGAGAAAATTTGCCTTATATTTTAGAAGATAGATTTTAATGACAGCATTTTTCTAAACAAGTCTGAAACAATAATACAAGAAAGTTTAAATCTGAAGAAACCATCATTTGGTTGAGAAAGAGTATGATATTTTATAAGACAGGTCCACAAAAATGTCTAATGTTCCATTTCAGAGTACGGTGCATTAGCCATAAAATGGGATTGTTTCTTGAACACCAATTGTATAACATTATTGTTATAACCTAAGAATACATTAGCATTACAATACAGACTTTAGAAGTTTTATGAAATTTTAAAAATGTAAATATATAATTAAAGAATAGAAATATATAATTTCCATGGTTGTTTACTTTTTCTGCTATTTTTTTATTTCCCACTACAACATGAAAATGTAAAGCTTTCATGGAGTATGAAAATTGCGTAATCCCACAAGCGACAGTAATAATTTTACTACTGCAGCATAGTAATAATTTTAACCTGCTATTTCACATAAAAGTTGAAAATAGCAAGATTATTATGAAAACATTTGCCTTCTTGTCCAGGTGCCTGTGGGAAATTCTAAAGCAGACATTTGCAATATATTATTTAGTTGATCAATATGGCTCTCTCGCAGTTTACCTGTGTTCCTCACTCTTGATTCCTGAATTATTTCCTGTGTCTGAAACTGGTAATGAGGCACCAAAGATTCTCAAACTGACAAATTCCTCTCCAAGGAATTTTATATTTGTGGGAAATTTCTCCACTGCCTGTGTGTATATAGGATCCTAGATAGAAAAATACTTGTTTCAATGCAAAAAGCACTAGTTTGAGGTACTAATAGTGACAATGGTAATGAATTTATGGTGCTTATTCCAAAGGATATGTTGTACCTCCATATTATTTTGTAGTGTAATTCATAGTGCAACCTTACTAATTAGATTGACGTAGAGAAAACAATTAATTAAAGGGCCGAATTATAGTATTTTATAATTATAATAACAAAGTATTACAGGTAACACTAAGTAACTATGAGTTTTGCCCTGTTCCCAGTCCACATGTCCACCACAGAACAGCAAGAGTGCATTTGTGCTACTTCCCAGAACAGGCAAACTCTCAAAGTTATGTGCTTTTTATATTTTAAGCCATAGCTCCTGGGGCCTGCTTGAAACAGGAGATAAACTTATGTGAAATGAGAGAAGTTCTTTGTAAAATGGTCAAGTTATGAAGATGTATTGTCTTGAGTTAGTTCTGTTAATCCCCAACCCTCCTCTCCGTGCGTAGTAGTTCAAGAGTTGGTTAAAATGTCTGAATTATTTTTCAACATAAATGTTCCATAAAGAAAAAAAGTCACACCTTCCTATTTCATAATTCTCTCAATGAAAGAGAAAGGATGAATTATAAACACACGGAGTTGAATGACATGGGAGAAATGAGGACCAGGACCACTGTTTATTTATTCATGTATCTGTTTGTTTATTTTTTACACAACCTAGAAGAAATGTATTTTGTTTTTAATTCACTGTGGTGGAAATGGTTTTTAAACACATTAACTAAGATGCCTGAAATAGACCAGACTCTAATAGTATCCGCTGTTTTATAGTCTCTGTTTCTATTATCCCCAGCAATCTTTAGTGACACAACATCCCTCAATTAAGGAACCCAAAGCCAAGGTAAAGTCCCTAAACTCACCTCCCTGCTCTGCAAGCACAGTGAATTTTGAGCTCCTCCCTGACCCTGGGGTACTTTCCCACAATGCTCAGCTGGAGGATATCATTCTAAGAGGAGATGGCTTCAGACAGAAGCCATGTCTCAATTTAAACATACCTTCTGTCTTCTGTCTTACATCTGTAGCTATAGAGAAGGATCCACGTCCTTTCTAGGATCCACCCATCAGTCCCTTGACGTCTGTGTTCAAGGACTAAAGTGTCCAAAGATGGACATTCGCCCAGAATAGAGAATGGGCCTGAGATCTGATGCCAGAGGGAGGACCAGTGGTTTCTACTACAGATCTGTCCTATATTTCCTCTCTTGTGTGTTTTCTGCTGAGGGCTGGAAAAGAAAGGGCTGCAAGCTGTCTCCTTGAACTGAACTAGTATTGAATTTTAACTGGCAAACCTCTAGAAAATGGACATATCAAGTGGCTTTTTGAAAAATCTACATGTTAAATTTTAAAATAAACCTGCTTATAGCGATTCCTATTTGAGAGTACTATTTAACCAGTTAGCAATATTAAAATCATGGCCTATTAAAAGTAGAACCTGCAAGTCTGGTCTGTACTGCTCACCTTTAAGAATCTATCAGATGAATTTAATAGGAAACTAGTTTTGTAGGAAAAGAAAAGACCAAGAGTTGCCTTTTTGTAACATTTTCTCTGAATTCAAAGAAATCAAAGCACTGTGTTATGGTTTGAGCCATTGGTGGCCAATGAGAGTTCATCTGAAATAGACAACGTGTGCGATAACTCTGGCCCTTCCTGGCTGCGGGTAGGTTACAGGTGCTGACAGAGCTCGGCAGGCCCTTGCCACCAGGTCATTGCTGCTGAGTGAGTATGAGTGTTCCCTGCTTCTGAGTCAACCAAATGATACTGTAATAAAAAAAAGTCTGAACTCAGCTTCAGGACAGCTCAGAGAGAAAACTGGAGTAGAGCAAGATACACTTTTTAAGGGTTCTCATGAGTAGCAGGTTAAAAACAAGGCTCGCTGGAATATTAGCAGAACAGCAAAATGGCTCTTTGGAGTGAATCGCGTTGAGCACTCACTGCAGAACTCTGACCAGCCCCAGTAGCCAGTGGCCACAAGTGACTGTTGAGCACAGCCATGTGGCTAAACCAAAGTGAGGTGTGTTGTGAGTGTGCAAAACACTCGGGTTTTGAAGATGAAGTAGAAAAAAAAGAAAAGGAAGAAAAATGTCAAGTATCTCATTAGTAATTCTTATATTGACAACATGCTCAAATGGTAATGTTTAGAGGAGGCCGGGGTCAATAAAACATTAATACAATTAATCTGATCTATCTCCTTTTACTTAAAAAAAGGGGAAATAGTAGCTACTAGAAAATGTAAAATCATGTGTGTGTATTATATTTTTACTAGATGGTGCTGCCCTAGAATAAGAAAGAATGTTCACCTGTTTTAAAGGCAACTCATCAATGTTTACTACAGAAATTTTGCTAATGATATTGCAACAGATGAACAGTCTTGCAAAGTGGCACATCTTAACGGTCATAGGTGGGCGCTCCTGAGGCAAACTGCATGGGCTCAGAATGGATTAATGATTGAATTTTAGTTTCCTCATTGGTACAGTGAGGGAAGTGATTGTGGCTAGAGGGTTAAATGAGATGCAGGTTATAAAGCATTCAATGGGAAGCCTGATAGGAGACACGCGGACAAAACAACTTCTCTTATGCTAGTTCTCTGAGTCAGCTCAGGCTGCTGTTGCAAAATACCATAGAGTGGGTGGCTTAGATGACAAATGTTCGTTTCTGACGGTTCTAGAGGCTGGCAAGTCTCAGGGAGCCAGCATGATCCGGCTCTGGTGAGACCTCTTTCCTGCCTTGCAGATATCTTCTTGAGATGTCCTCACATGGCATGGAGGAAGAGAGAGAGGAAGGAGGAATCTCAGTCTGGTCTCTTATAAGGACACTAATTCCATTTTGAGGCCCCCCCTTTTAACCTCATCTTAATTACTCCCCAACAGATCTACTCCTAATACCATTACACTAGAGATAAGGGCTTTAACATAGCGATTTCGAGGTAAACACAAACCATCAGTCCATGACAATAGCTTAAAAAGTCCAATCTTCTTCAGTAACTGCTATCGATTTACATTTTGCAAAGTTGTTCACAAAAATCTTTCAGCATTGTAGACCATCTCAATGTCTGTGCTGGGCACAGTTTTTGCTGGAAAAAGAGCAGTACCCTGGGCCCTTGGCAACTTTGAGTGTGAGTCTTGGACCAGCAGCTACAGTGGCATCCCTGGGAACTTCTTGGAAATACAGAATTTCCAGCCCCTCTCCGGAGTGGCCGAGTTAGAATCTGCAGTTAATGAGACCCCCAGGGCTTTGAATACCCATTCAGTTCATGCAGTGGGCCAGGGAATGAACTGAAGCACCTCACTAGAAAGGTGCTCGAAACCCAGTGGTTATGCATTTTTGTTGGGGCAGGAGTGGATCCAAAGAGACTAAGACGGCTGGCTAAGTGAGAGTTGATTCTGTAATCCCACCACTCTGGGAGGCTGAGGCAGGGAGATTTCGTGTTTGAGCCCAGATTGGGCAATTTAGTGACTTGCTGAGACTCTGTCTCAAAATAAGAAAAAATTTTAAAGGGGAGGGGCTAGGGATGTAGCTCAATGTGAAGACCCTGGGTTCAATCCCAGTACTACCCCCCAAAAAAGTGAGATTTGAGTGGGACCAGTAAAAAACATACCTGCTCCCCAGTGAACCAGAATCAATCGTGAAATGAACAAGGGAGTCAACAGATGGAGATCAAAATACCAACTTTATCACCAGTTGAACTTTTGAAGAAGTTGGGTTAGGTATGGCACACTCCTGATACTGAGGTCCAGAAATAGAGAGATTCATTCACCAAAACACAGGAAGCATCTTCCCAGAACAATACGGAGGAGGAAGAACATGCCGAGCGCTGGTTTTCCATTGCTGCCGTAGGAGCAAGTTACCAAACTTTAGCAGCTGGAGGAACACATAACTCGCAGTTGTCCCTCCAGTAGTTTCTCTGCTTAGGATCACACAAGGCAGAAGTCGAGGGGTTGGCCAAAGCGACCTCCCTTCTCAAAGTTTTAGAAAAAGATCCACCTCCAAACCCAGAATGCAGTTCCATATGACTGCAGGATCATGGTCCCTGCTTCCTTCTAGCTGTTTCCTTCTGAGGGCTCTCCCGTAACATCTTCAGACTACTCCTCCTTTCCTGCACCTGCCCCCTCCGTATTCCAGTGACTGATCTCACTGCTGAGCTGCCCCTCCAAAAAACTCCACTTTTTACAGTTTCTTAGGACTAGATTATGCCCACTTGGATTACCTCCCAATTGATTGACTTGAAACCAACTGATTAGTAACCTTAATTACTTCTTTCTGGGAGGAGGGGAGCTGAGGATCAAACTCAGGGCCTTGCACTTAACAGGCAAGCACTCTACCACTTGAGCTAAATCCCCGACCCCCTGATTACATATTTAAATATCCCTCTTTTCCATCCCTTTTTTCTTACCATAACCAGAGCCCCAGGGATCAGGATAGGAAATCTTGCAGGTCTATTTTAGGACTTTTCCTAGTACACCTTGTTTCTGCTTCCAACGTTACTACAGGTAACTACTACTACTATAGGTAATTACTCTTCTTCAGTAGAAGATGAATAAGGAGTGGAAAGGGGCCAAGAGTTTTACACTGAGGAATGTCGTTCTACATAGAAACCTGAAGCCAGGAAGAGGTGGTTGATTCTTACCAACGCCAACCCCAATATAGTCAAGTAGATACGACACAGAGCATAGTTCAAGGGTTATTCGGGAAATGTAGAAACCGTGATGAAGTACATGGCTGGCCCCATATCATGAGAGGGAAGTCAACTTGAGGTAGAGAGATCTGATAGCTCCCTCCAAGATGAGGACAGCTGTGGTGACCCTGAATCCTGCAGAAGTGTCCTAAAGAACTCATACCAAGCTCAGGATGCATTAGGGGAACAAGGTCAGGAGAACTGTGGTGTGGGAGATTACTCTGAAATCATGGTACAAAATCAGTATGAGCTTTGCAACACATCTGAGATGAGTTCCGAGAATTTCAATGTGAATGATGGCAACAGCGATAGAAAGAGAGACAGATGATAACAAATGAAAAATCTAGAAAGAGGACTTGGGAAGAGAGTGAACGAAGTCAAAGATAAATCCATAGACCAAGTCTGGAGACTGGAAGAATGATGGTGCAATGGGTAAAACTACAGGAAGAACTGGTCTGAGGTGGGAGCTAATGACTTGGCTCTTTAGTGAAATGCACATGGAAAATGTTAATTTTTATAGGTCTCTTCCATCTTACACACGCACACGTGCGTGTACACACACACATACAGCCCTCAGTGTTGTCCTTTCCTTCTGCCACTCCACCAGGTAGATACTGTCTCTTTTCCAACAAAGGCCTGCCTCCCCAGCCCTACATCCAATTTCCTTCCCATTCTCTGCTTC
This sequence comes from Hystrix cristata, assembly GCA_004026905.1. NCBI lineage: Eukaryota > Metazoa > Chordata > Mammalia > Rodentia > Hystricidae > Hystrix > Hystrix cristata. The sequence continues at coordinate 81,496 of PVJO010005388.1, read as the reverse complement.
ATTGCTGCTTGTCCTGCTTCACTGGATCTCTCAAAGGACTGAAAAGTCCTTGCTTGCCCGGCTCCTCTCTGAACTTCGATACGTGGCTTTCCCCTGCAAACTCCCGTGCTCCTTTAGTATCTAAGACCCCCTTTCTCTCCTCTTTTCCCTTCCTAGCTAACCCCCCTCTTTTCCTCTGCTCATCGCGGGAATGTTTATGATCCCCAACCCTATTAATGTGTCCCTTCTTTACTCAGTCTGAAGGATCATAGATATTCTGTGGATGTTCAACCTGCTATTTTCATGCAAGGCGTCTCCCAGAATTTCTGACTTTTTCCCTACCAGCAATACTTCCAGTTCTGCTCTGCACATCAAAGCCCATCCTTGGTGTCTCTCATCCTCTTCTGAGCTTCTGTACTGCAACTAGGAGTGGTAGAAATGGGGGACACCCCACTCCCCCCCATCCCAGCCCCTGTCTCCTGTTCCCTCTGTGTCCACCTTAATTCAGACCTTCAAGACCCCGTGTCTGACAGGTGAATTAGCAACCCTGCCCTTAGTTCTACACCCTTCTGATTCTCCTGTTCACCTTGGGCAGATTCATTTTTCTAGAGTGTGTGTTTATTATGTTATTTCCCTGCTTCTGTGGCTTTGATAGAACCCATAGTTCCAGATCATGTGAAAGTTGAACTTCAAGATGTTTCGTGTTGAAACTCAAAATTCTTCAAGTTGGGTAAGCTGCCTATGACCTATCTATATACCGGCATCATTTGTGAGCCGCCACACCCTGCCTCCTCCCAGGTGATCTCAAACCTACGCTTCAAATGTCATGGAACTGACATGCTGGTGTGTTTCACAAGCTCACGATGCTCCCTCTGCCTCGAGTGCCTTCTTCCACCCCGCCCTAATCTGTCTCACCTCTTCCACCAGGCCTCTAAGCCATCCAAAAACTACCTAATCCAAGCGTCAAATCATACATTATCCACACAGGAACACGGGCTTTGCTGAGCTCACCGGGAAGCACTGGCCTCTCCTCTGTCTGTGTCCCTTCTCATCAGTTTTCCGGACCGCATATGTGTTTACCAGGAAGTTATGACCCTTCTTTGGGCTCATCTATTTGTCTTTTGTCACCAGTGATCTAGTACCGTGCCTGGTACATAGGAACCATTAGAAGAAAGCTAAAGGGAAGAAAGTCAAATACTTTGTGTTTGCTCTTTGGAATGTATGGAGGTCAGAAAAGACTAGAAGTCCATTTCATATTCATTATAAATTTTAAAACTTGTCAGCCAAATGGACCTTGATCATCTCAAGTTCTTTCCACGGCCAGAACTTCAGGTTGTGATTCCTGAATATTTGAGAGTTGCTTAGTGCAGAATTTCAGAGATTTATTTTTCATGAAGACTGTGATACGGGAGAGGATAAAAGTGAAAGATGAGGTCTGAGTTAATTTTTCTCAACTTTACCAAAAATACCCATAAAATTATATTACTGTGGTTAAAAAGAAACATAGCTCACCATTTGTGTGGAGCAGTCTGTGGATAGGAGTGTGAGTGCATGCGTGTGTGTGTGTGTGTGTGTGTGTGTGTGTGTGCATGTGTAGAGGTCAAGGCTGAAGTGTCTTAAGGGAAGCTTTCCAAACTTCCGAAGGGGGGCGGTCCCTCGTCTGTAAAATGGGAGTGGTACTGGTGGTGCGTGGATTACATCTGCGAGGTCTATAATCATTGTCTGGCCTGTACTAGCATTCAGTGGAAGGGAGGGAAGAGAAGGCTGAGATGAACCAGCCCAATTTGGCTTTCACTATCGTGAGGATCACAAGCTCTCCTCCCTTAGAGTTCCGGTCTAACCTTTACCGCTCTGTGGAAGATCCCTGTAAATTCCTACAGTTGTTCCCTCACTGCCCAGGTTCTCCCCCCTCTCTGAGTTTGACCAGCTTTGCTGTGTTCTCCAGGCCAATGGTATACAACAAACTAAGAAAGTGCTTAACAGTATGCATACCTTTCAAAATACACTCACTTTTCCCTTTGTTTTTAGGTTAAATAAATCTTGGCTTTGCTTGCAGAATTGTTGAAATATTAGGTGTGAACATGAACCCTTGCTTTCCCACTTTGCTACTCCAATTTCTCAGCTTCAGACTTGGAAAGCCTTCTCAGGGTCTCAAGAGAATTTCCAGGGTAGTTGGTTCCACTGGTCTCTTTTGCATGAACCCAGCAGTCTGATCCATCTTATAGTTGTGGATTCCCCGGCCTTTACCCCCATGCTTGTGAAACTAAGCTTACCTAACCTCGGGGTATATTTGTTATTTCTTACCTTATCATTCTTAATCAGCACAAATGATTCTGTCCCTGCCCTGTTCTTTTTTAAAAAAATCTTTGTGGAGTCATTTTATGTACTTGTAAACCACAATCTTTTTAATTTTTTTTTTTGAAGATGCTCCTTCGAGACTATACATATTTAAATCCTTTAATCTTTCATTATAGGGCAGGCTTTCAGAAGCCTGTATTATTTTATTTGCTCTTTTTGCTTTGGCAAAAATATAAGACTAAGGAGCTGCAAATCTTGTTCTCCTGCCTATTTAAACAGCGTCTGGAAATCTGAAATGATTACCTCCTTTCTTATTTTTAATGTTTTTTTAAAGCCCTATTATGCCAATATTGAGGAACAGAGCTCAAAGCTTAGGTCTGTAGTATCTGAAATGTTCAAATCCTAAGGCTTTGAAAAACCGTATTTTCTCCTTGTTCCTCACTTCATGCGGGCCATTATCAATATGTAGGCTTGGTGGGGTAATTTCAAATCCACAGCCTTGTCTGTGAATATTCAAGGGAAACAGAACAGCTTCATACAACTTTGCTTAACTGGCTTACCTGTAGCTGTACGTGCAGCGGTATGCAGTAAGTGCTTGCTATTTAGGAATTACCATACGACAATTATTTCCAATAATAATATAATCTGTTGTTTCAAGACTGAGTGGTTTCAATATAAACAACCTACCCTTCTAGAAGAGGGAAGGGAAGGAACACAAACAAGGAGAAAATATTTCTAAAACATCCAATCATTGGGAGTAAATGAGCATAATGTTTAACTACCAGCCTGTTTCTTTTAGAAGATGTATTCTAAATTGTTTATTTTCATTGCTTTAAACAATATTCCTATTTTGCTTATTGCATTTAGTCTCTGCTGTAGTACAGATTTTAAAATGATGTCCTTGCATTTAAGTTATGGTTCTAATTTCACTTTGAATTCTGATTCATTCCTACACATTTCAAATATATTTTAATTTTTATTAAGTAAATCACAATTACATCACATATGAAGCTTAAAGGAGGTGTTTCTATGATGGATAAAGATTCAGTATTAACTAGCAGTGGAGAACAATGTTGTGGAAGGCACATAAGATCATATTCATGTGTCACGCTTCATTTTTTTACTTGATAATTTGTTTTATTTTTGTGCTGACTATGTTGAGTTTTTTTGGTACAATGATATAAAAATCTCCAGTGCTAAAAATACGAGAAGCAATGAGCTGGCAGAAAAAAAAAATCAGTAGAAATTCAGTTTTTAAATTTGAATGTATTGGAATTAAAATAAAAGTTAACTATCAGTAAAATTGGTGTTTGCTGCCAGGATAGTCATATGATTATTTTTATTTTCCTACTTTCTATTATTTCAGAATGCATACATGGAATGAATTCTTCTAGAGAATTGCACGGTATGTTAGATTCCAAATTATATTTTTATAAAATATGCACATTCATATATGCATGTACATGATTTCATTTCTATGTATCACTGTATATAACTTATGATATAATTTTAGCAAATAATTAAAGCTTTTTGCTGATTCAAATACATTTAAAAGCAGTTCTCCATATTGTAGATGTCATACCATATAAAATAGTCCAATGAAAGCTTAAATGATACCTTCAGTTGTATGGCGTTTACCACTTGTACCTTCTGCTATTATTAACTGACTCTACATGACTCTAAAAAAATAAAGCTTGGCTTCTATCTGTTATAACCTAGTTTATTACTTTTGTTATTGCAGTGGTAATGCATAATTTTTACGAGGGTAAAATGTTTACTAAGCATCCCTACATTTTAAAAAGATTAATATGAATGTGTTGTTTGCTACTTGTGAGGTGCACAGTTGATTTATGAAGTTTAAGTGAAAATAATCGCAATTTAACTAGAGCAGCCAAGGAAATACAGAGAGGAAGGATGCAGTGCAGGAACCAAGAAATCCCACCCCCAATAATTAAATTTCTAAAGTGAAATAATCTCAAAGCAACTTCAGAGAAAAGCAGTTTAATTAAATTCGTATTCCAAAATGGGCAGTGTAGGGAACAGATTTTTTGTACATATATGTCACTATTCATCAGAATTTTTCTCCATCCCTGTAACATTCATACCAATCGCAGTAACCTGGTCCGGAACCAATAATAAGATACATTTAAAAAAATTAAAATAGAAATAATTTTTTTAGAAATCCATTTTTAGACATCCAATTTTGGAAATATCACATTACCCACAAAGGAAGGGTAATTTTGATTTAAGAGAATTGTTGAGATTCTAATCCCACCTTTAAGTATATTTTATTTTGGAGCGAATTTTAAGAGAGGAAAATGCAAAACATTTACATTCTGAGACCACGCGTAGTTAATTACCTTAAACTGTAAGAAAAACGTCAACGAACTGTTGTTCTACAGTAAAGCTGTTGTCTTACAGCTAACCTACTACTACTTTTTAAACTCGCTGTGGAAACTTACATTTCATTCCTGTTCTGTGCGTTTTCAAATTTCCCCCTTGGAACAAATTTGGAAGAATATGTCAGAAAGCATCCACTCAACCTAGCTCTGTCGCGTTTTTTATTTTGTATAATGTAAATTTTAGTATGATTCAGGCTGACGCTGGGAGTGAAGGTGGAAACGTTCCCTTTCTCTCCTGGGCAAAGGAAGGGAAATTCTATATTGTCGCTGAAATGCGCGCGCCGGGTAGAGAGGAATTCCTCATTTCCTAGGCGGTGTTACAGGACTTTTCATAAACTCGGCAAAAACCCTTTGGCTAAGGGATTCCTGGTACCCCTCAGTTGAGCCCCACGCTGCCCGCTACCCATTCATTTTATTTCCTCAATCGGGAGTGGGCAGTGGCTTTGTTTTTTTCGGGTTTTCAAGCGCGCACCGCGCTGCGCTTTCCCAACCCGCGCAGGTCCGGGGAGGCTCGCACACCCGCCAGATGCAGATGTTTTATCTGCTGTTAGCCTTGTTGTCGGGCTTCGAACTCGGAATTTATCAGTCGAAACTCAGCTAAGCAGCGACCACGGTGCTGCCCTTGAAAACTAAACTTTAACCATAACTTTCCTTTCTTGGGACTTGGCCTCTTTCCCGAAGAGCCCGCAGACGTGGCGACCCGCAGCCCCTCACAGGGTTTAGTTTTAGGCAAACGACCCGCGCCCCTGAGAAGTCTCCTTTGACTTTTCCGAGGGGCAGATTACCCGAGCCAGGTCTTTCCCGAGTCAGAGCCCACTTTTATCCCTGCTGCACTATCATGCTCCGTCCTTGTCCCCGGAGATTGCAAAGGTGCACTTGGCGGTGGCCCCAGGAGCCCTCGGTCGGCTTTTAGGGAAGGCATTTGACCCCAGGAGAAAAGGGTCCCCTGGCTTCGAAGTTGCCCCTCGAGCGGGTGGCGTCCAAGCCCCGACACGGAGGAACGAGGGCCCCGGGCAGGAAAGCGGCACTTCGGGGACGCGATAACAGTGCGACTTTTGGCATCACTCCTCTAGGTGGAGTGTTAGAAAGTGGACGCGTGGAGGTTTTACACCCGAAATTGGCCTTCTTCGAAAAATTATTTTAAGAGAAAAGCACAGAGATCCCAGACCCAATAAAAGAAGAAAAATGCAGTTTGGTGTGGCAGTGTCGCGGGCTTTCCAGCGCAGAAGTGTCGAGGGTGCGCGCCCCCCTCGGGAAGAGGCGCAGAAGGCTGCAGGCAGCGGAGGCCGCGGGCGCCGAGAGGATGCGCCTGTGTCCGGGCGCACAGGGCACCTAGAGCCCCCACGGCGCTGGACCGGCCCCCGGCGAAGCCCAGGGAAAGGGAATTCGGCAAAGACCCTGACTCGGGCGGATCCAGACAGCGGGCTCCCGGCTCAAGGGATCCCACGGCGGCCCTGGTGGCCGTCTCCTGCCGTCTCTCCCCAAAGTCAAGTTCTTACAGGAGCGTCCCGAGAGCCTCGAGGCGGAAGACAGAGCCCCGCGCCGTCGGGGCGTTCCGGGCGCGCAGCGCGGCTGCATGGCCAGGGGACGTACAGCGAGGGCCGCTGCTGCCCCCTGGCGTCCGCCCCGAACCCGCGGCTCTGGCAAAGGCCTGCACACCGCCCGGCACAGCCCGCCGGCCTCCCGGGGCCTGGGGCGGGGAAGCGGCAGACGCCAGGTCCGCCACGGCCCCTCTTCCGCCAGGCTTCGGGCAGCGCCCGGCATCTCAGTAGCCGTGCGTCCGCCTGGGGAGGGAAGAAGCGCGCGGGGGGCTGAAGTTTAGGGCCTCTGTCCTGTGGAGTGGCTGCGAGGCCCGGGGGATGAGGGGCCTCGCTGGATGGGGGCAGAGTGGGCCGCACGCCGGGCCGGGAACCCTTAAACTCCGCCAAAGTGCTCGCGGCGCCGCGGGTCCCGCACAGGGGAAATTCCTGCCGCGCGCAGAGCCAGGGTGGGCGCAGCGCCCGGGCCGCTCGAGAGAGGAGCGGACGTCTCAGTGGAGCTCAAGGGTGGATGCGGGCTCGGGTGGCCGGGGAGGCCCGGCTCCGGCTCGGCGCACGCAGCGCTGACCCCGCGGCGGGCTTTCTCTGGGTAGGGCGCGAGCCTAGCGGATGCTTCAACTCTCTTCCCAGCCTCTGGCTCTTTGCGGCCTTCTATTACCAGGAAGCCCCTGTGCCGGCCGCTAAGCGCGCTACGTAATCAAGCCGCAGCCCCGACGCGGCGAAAAACACTAATAAAAGAAAACAGACCGACAGAATGCTAAAAACACGACAAAATCAAGTTGGGGAGCACCGTCTCATCTTATTCAATGAATCAGCGCCACTTCGCTGCACCGGCCGACCAGGCCTGGGGGCGCGCAGAGCCGCTCCCCACCCGGGCCCGGCCCGCTGGCCACCAGGCGGCCGAATCCACCACACCCGGGAAGCGGTTGCCCGGCCGTGGGCGGTGCGCAGGGTCGGGGACAGTCGGAGACTGCGGGCCGCGTTCCTGGAACCCTCGCGGCAGCAGTTGCGTCTCCGGGACGCCCGGGGCGCCCCCCTCCAGCTGATCTCCCGGCCCCGGCGCAGCTCGCGGGATGGGTCCTCCCCAGGCGGACTGGACCTCCTTCGCCTCCTCCTCCTCCGGGCTCCGGACCGTGGCCGCCTGGGGCGCCGCTGCGCACTGCCGCCCCTGGGATAGGCCGCAGCGCAACCGCGCGCGTTACTGCCGGCCCGGGGTCCGCACCCAGGCGGGGCCTGGAGCCCGCGTGTGAGCTGGTGCGTGTGTACGCGGGGCCGTGCGGGTGCGCGGGGAGCGCAGGGGTGGCCCCGGCCGCCCCAGTCCCCTCGCCCCGGCTGCGTACAGTAGCGCGCGGCGGCGGGGGCGCGCGGGCCAATTCCAGGAGCTGGCGGCAGCGAGCCGCGCCCTGGTTGATACCGGAAAGGCCTGTGATTGGCCGCCGGCCGCCCCCTATGCAAACGAGCTGAGGGAATGGAATTCCTGGGGCCGGGCTTACAGTAAAAGCACGTTCATTTCCAGGCACTCTCATTCATAGAGCCAGCGGGCGCGGGCGGGACGGGCGCCCCGTGGCCGGACCCAGCTAGGGCACCACGCTGCCCAGCCCTGCGCCGCCAGGCACCTCTAACCGGGGCTACTGGGGACGACACCAGAAAGTCAACCTTTGCTGCTCCTCCTTGACCTGCGTGGGATCTTTCTTTCTTTTTATTTTCTCTTTTCTTTCTTACTTTTGAATGAACTGGCTTCTTGGCTGGATGTTTCAACTTCTTTCCTTGGCTGTGAACTTTTTTTTCCCGATTTTTTTTTCTTTTGACAACTGCGAGAGAAAGCGCGCTTGGTTCCAGGCGAGCCGCGGCGAAGTTGCGTGCGCGTGGGGGAGTGCGCGCGCGCGCGTGTAACTCGAGCCCCGGGTCTGTTCCGACCTGCGCGGCCGAGCCTCCTCGGGCCGCTCCACCTGCTGCGGCGACACGGTGCTCCTGGGTATTGGTGCGGCGGAGCGGCTGACCGCCGGTGCTGGGCGACGTGGGAGGAAGATCTGCAGCTGCCCCAGTCGGGACTGACTCACTGAACCGATGTAGACAATGTCTGGCTTCGGAGAGTGCGTGTCTGCCTGTGTGTGACTCGCTACAGCTCAACTCCCACCAAACCACAAGAGCAGCCACAAACTTAACCAACATCCCCCAAACCGTGTTCTCAGATGTGGAGATCTGTACCTTATTATCATCGACTTGGACTTTTTAAAAAAGATTAGCTAGAGATCTTTGAAAAGCTGAATTTCTTGCACTGAGCATTTCGCCAGAATTTACTGAGAGACTATGACAAGTGATTCTAGCCCAGCCCTCTTCCAACTACTGAAGCTGATTTTCAAGGCTACTTAAAAAAAAAAAAATCCGCAGCGAACATTAATGGATTTCTGTTGTGTTTAAATTCTCTACAGATTGTATTGTAAATATTTTATGAAGTAGAGCGTATGTATATATTTATATATACGTGCACATACATTAGTAGCATAACCTTTGGAAGTCGCGACTCTTGCTTTTGAGAACCGAAGCCAGTTTTCATGATAAAAGGGGCGATGTGTATGGAAGACACTCCTGAATTTTATGCTTTGTTGGGACTTTAGACAAAACTCACCTGCAATAATAATAATAGTAACTGACAGGCGATTAACTACTGGAACTTCCAAATCATGTATTTGCTGGTTGTTTTGCTCTCCGCATAAATATTGTAGGAAGTGTACGGGAATTTTGCCTCCGGGAACTTTAGTAATAGCCAAAGAATTAAACTCCCAAAGCAAGACTCAAGAAAACAGTCTCCCTTTGGCGTTTGCCTTTGGATTCTAATCGCCCACTTTTTAATGCACTAAGCGGTTGGTTGCTAAGAGCTCTGCCCGGGTCTGAAGCCCATCGGCCTAACTAGAACTTTCCCCGTCCTGGACTGTTAGGAACTTGGTCTCCCGCCCTCCCCCAGCGCTCCCGCGGTCATAAAGGCCCTTGAACTTGTATGTTGGTCTCCCGGGAGCTGCTTGCTGAAGATCCGCGTCCCTGTCGCCGTCCGGTAGGAGCTGTTCGCAGGGTCCTTACTCAATCGGCTTGTTGTGATGCGTATCCCCGTAGATGCCAGCACGAGCCGCCGCTTCACGCCGCCTTCCACCGCGCTGAGCCCGGGCAAGATGAGCGAGGCGCTGCCTCTGGGCGCCCCGGACGCCGGCGCCGCCCTGGCCGGGAAGCTGAGAAGCGGCGACCGCAGCATGGTGGAGGTGCTGGCCGACCACCCCGGCGAGCTGGTGCGCACCGACAGCCCCAACTTCCTCTGCTCTGTGCTGCCCACGCACTGGCGCTGCAACAAGACCCTGCCCATCGCTTTCAAGGTACTGGTCTGGGAGCAGGTGGGCGGTGGGAGTACTGACAGAAGCCCGCGGAAGGCCCGGGTGATCCGGGAGCACAGTGGCTGGGCTGACTGGGCGGGCGCTGCCCCTCCTCACCCCCGTCCTTCTCCCTGTGCTTGGGATGAGGGGATGCTGCGTTGCCGTGGCGACCCTCGGGCGGGATCCGCTTCGCCTAACCGCTCAGCATCCTCGCAGAGCTAATCAGGATGCCCCCCAAGACACCCACTCAGGGCCCCTCGGGACCTCCCTTGCCTTTGATACAAAGTGTCAATACTTGTCCTCACCTTTGATACAAAGTAGTTGAAGTTCTATCTAGGAAGAGACACATGCTGCTTCCACCACTTCTGGATTATCACTTAAGCTATTTTTTCCTCTCTCAGATGAAAGCATCCGGAAATAAAATACAGATATTTTCATATCTTCCGGTCAGTAAAAAAAATAAACCAACCTTGGAAATTGTCAGGGATTTCCCCCCACCCCTTTCTAAACCGCCGGGTAGAAATTAGCATGTCCAAAGTCCACAGCAGCGGGCGTCTTCAAGTTTGCAAAAGTTTTCTGAGTCTTGCGAGTCTCCAGTTTGCTCCTGCCAGAAGCTGCAAGGAGCGAATCCCGTTTCTTTTCCTGGACTCCTCCTGAACGTTATCGCAGGCTCACTAGATTAAGCCCCGGGCAGCGGGAGGTGACGGGGTGGCTTCCGAGAGCCAGGAGGCCCAGTCCTTCAGCTTCGCTGCTCGAGTAGGGGCGGGCGCGGACCCGGCCGCTTCAGCGGAGCGCCTAGGGCTGCGGTCGCTTTCCACCCTGCTCCTGCCCCAGCTTTGAGCTGCCTTTAAAAACCTTGGCCTTGAAGAAAGATATATAAACAACCTCCGGCGTTTTTAAACAACCGCCCCACTACCTTGGCAGCAAACAGTAGTAGGAATTTAATTTCTGCTGTGGGGATTCTGTTCTGACTTTGGTGGTTTTTTTTTTTTTTAAGTGTAGCTTTTTAGTGCAATCAATGCGGTCATTTCCTGTTCATTTAAGAGGTTAATGAAGGTTGGGGATGCAAACTGTAAAGATAGGTTACTCTTTTTTTAAAAGTTAAATAATTGTCCCCTTTAAAGGGAAATTAATTTAATATAAGCTTTTTATAGATCCTACCCAGATCTTGATCTGACTACAATGACTAATATTCATTTAAAAAAAAAAAGTGCTGTTGGAGTTCTTTAAACTTTATCACTTTCCAAGCTTAAATTGTGATTTTTTAAAAAATACAGTTTGCGATTGGCCCTCTAGATAGTTTCTTCTTCCTTTTCCCGCAGCTGTCTGATGGCATTTCTTCAGCGGTGGTGGAAACGGGGATGAAGAGAACAGCCACTTGACTCTTCTTTCCTTTCTTCCTTTTATTTAGATTTAGGTTCGGGAGTGCATTTAGATTTTAAATCATTGTAATCCTTTTATATAAACAGACTCAGCTGGTGGATCTCCTCTGCTCACTGTAACTGAGAGGGGAGGGGGGCTGGGTCCTGAGGTCACTGTCAGAGAAGAGCACAGAGCAGACAGGCTGATCACCAAGCAAAGGACCTTTTGAACCAGGCGCCCCTACACCCTAGTCATGCTAAGGGATTTGTGGTTTCCTCTGGGGGAAATCAGGATCTCTTTTGAGCTCTGTCCTGCCAGGGAACCCACACCCCAATATATCAAGACATGAAATGATTAATGAAAGGTCTTCAGGACTTGGAGCCATATGCAAAATCCTGAGCTCCTACATGAAAATGTTATTTTCTTCTAAAGGCTCGAAAAACTATACAAATTGCTTTTAGGAGCCACCAGGGAATTCTTTTTAGCAGAAATCATAATAACCATAGAGGTTTCCTTTTAAAAATGACTTTGGATAATTTACTGTAACAAAAATCTGAATTTGTTTTACTAAATGATAGCCAAAAGCTATTACAAGGTCAAGGTGTAGATCTCTTGAAAAAAGTTCAAATGTGTCTCTTGAGAATATTTTGGGGAAAGAAAATGACAGCAGAGAAATCAGACCACTTGATTAGTATCTGTCACCACCTCAGTCCAGAGAGGAGAGGCCCCTTCTTGAAGATTTGCTCACTGCATGGGTGAAAAAGTAGACAGAATTTTCACTGCGAGAACTAACATAAAGATGGGTGATGAACTAACATAAAGATTCCGCCCCAACAATGAGTTACTCAGTTTGAAAGCTATATGGCCGATTGAGTAGCCTGTATACTTACTGAATATTGAATTAAAATAGAAAAGCTAAATTTCAGAATCTGCCTATACACAGGCTACCTTTACTGTGGGCTCCTGGCTCCACTCTGTACTTAACCATCCATGAACACCACCTAAGCAGTTTCTGCAAAAATTATTCCTTTAAATTTTGGGTTTTAAATGGGTCTCGGACAATCTCTTCAGGAAGTTAATCCTTAAAGAATTATATTCCCTATGATAAAGAGAAAATATGAAACAATTATAAAGTCTGGTGATATTGATAAAAAGAGCATTTAAGTGCCTCTTTAGGAGTCCTCTGAAATTCTATGTGTAAATCCTCTGCTTTAATCTTTAGAACTAAGGAGACATTCAAAATTATGAATTTTCTTTAAAATAGATTAAAAATGATCCTAATTGCTCATCCTGGACCCCATCCTGTTTTCCGCCCCCTTCCCTCCCATAAAAGACCTGTATTTTAGCATAGGAGAGATACATATTTTTACACTGAGAAAAATCCTAAGCTTGCTGCGTGTTACCCAGTATTTACAGAAGCAGCCTACAAAGCTGTTTGGATGACTTAGGAGAGATTTTGTAATACTATAATATTACAGTTTGTTTAGGCCCTGGCACACCAGAGTCCAAAGACATAAACATGCCTTCAGCAAAGAAATTCAGAGACCTTGAATGCTGATCACAATATGAGTTTCATAAAAAAGAAATAAGTAATGTTTCTGGCGGCAAGATCATGGTCCCCAGCTATGCATTAAATGTCATCTTGGCTGAATTCTGTGTTCCACTCCACAGCCTTCTTTGAAACATTGGAAGATTAAGGGATTCGAAGTAAATGAATTGTAACTGTAATTTCAACCTAATTAGGATTGGTTGGAAATGCCTGTTTGAATTGCGAACAGGCTAGCCAAGAATAGTATTGGGAGAACTACATAGTATAGAGGAGAGTTGATATTTTGCCCAACTTCCTGATACTTTAAAAACAGAGAAGTAAAACAAAATACGAGATATCTTTGGCCAGCAAGTCCCTTCTTGTCTGTTTGGTCTGTGTTAAAATGTAAATGTTTGTGTTCCTTTACCTATTGTTTATGGCTTTTCATTCCAAATGCTTCTCTCTGTTTGAAGGTAGACATTTTTCAAATCTCTTCATATTACCTATCAGTGCCAAAATCCATATCAAATTTGCAGACATATCGTTTTAAACTTTTTTTAAAAATCTAGCCTAAGTATGCTTGTTAATTGGATAATATATATTGTTAATGAAATTTCTCTGGGTTTGATTTTGCTCCTTTTTCCCTGCCCCCGCCAAAGTCCTTTCCATATCAATAAAAGGCCATATCAATGGTATTTGAACACCCAAATATCTTTGAATTCTGCTGCATTTTAAAAAATGGAAAGGGAAAGAGTTAGACTCCTAGTTTTTTATTCTTAAATTCCAACATCAACAGTCTTTTATTATTTGGCCTCTATGATAATTTTGTGCTTTATTTGTTGCTGTTTGGAGAAGTCTCATGGGTTTGCCACATTACTAACGAGGGTAGTATTAGATTTAAAGGTGGAGCACAGGGAGAAACAGCAGTAGGAGCATAGTGATTCAGAATGCATTGGGTGGTTATAAAACAAGATTTATTTATTTTAACTTCTTTCCAGATTCAACCCCAACAATGAGTTATTCAGTTTGAAAGCCGTGTGGTTGATCCTGTACCCTGTACACTTACTGACTATTGAATTCAAATAGAAAAGCCTGGGTCACCTCAGGGAGATGAAGATGAGGAAGTAAAAATATGTGTTCAAGGAGGACCTTTCAACACTGTGAGATAATTTCACAGAGGGAAGTGAAAATCGTGAAAAAAAAAAAAGTGGGAAAAAAATTAAGAGACTAAAAAGAGAAAAATAAAGCCAGCACGTTTTGTAGGAATAGAAGGAAAAGGTAACAACCATCAATCAACTGATCAAGACATTTATTTCAATAATGTCTTTTGAAACAAAAGAGAATTGTCGTATTATTGCTCTTAATTAAGTGACAACAAACACTTATAATGGGAGCTAAATACCTAATTAGAGATTGCTTAGAAAATAAATAGCAGTGTTTTAAAATTTCCTTTTTAGAAAATATGTTCAACAATTGAAATGCAAGGATGAAAAACAGTGACAAAAAGGCCCTGACCTTGCTCCTCAGAGCCAGTTGAATGAAACAGGAGGGTAAAATCTTACTAATATCTTGAGAGTAGCTTCTCTGGGGAGGTCTTGGGTCCAGAGTAGGTTCACTTCTCATGGCGACCGGGTTCCTTTCTGTTGTGCTACTTTGAACCCAGGAGCCGAAGCAGCCACAGTAAGTCAAAAGAGTCCAGAGTCATCTGAAGGACACAGGGAAGGCAGGAGGTCACGACTAGGTGCGCACTGAAGATGGGAGTGTTGAGAAACATGACTTGACATCAGATAAGCCAATCTGTGGCAGCCTTATTTACATACAGAAAGGACTGAGAATATTCCCAATAAAAATTGATGTAGCAGTTATGTACTAGTAAAAATTGGGACACTGAAACCAGGAAGGAATAATGATAGATTAAGGAATTACTTTTACCAATTCAAAAGCAACCACCAAAAAGTGATTATACAATGGGTATGAATAACACAAAATTCTCTACAGACTTAGAAAGTACCATGAAGAATATTAGAAATGATAGGAGCAAATACAGCGTGGGGCATTTTGATTTGAAAATTTACAACCACCATGAAAAACTCGAACAGTGAAAATACTAGCCAATAATAAATGTCTAGACCAAGGAAACATTTTCTAGAAGGGTCAAATGGAATGACTAAAAAATAGATACTGTTGCATGCTGTGCTTTACCTTGAAATTATTATTATTATTATTTTTATTTCCTGAGTATCAAAGACAGCCATTGACTGGTTTTCTTCAATAGCCTAGCTAATAAGCCCCATCTTTTCAATTACATTAAAGGGATCTCTTTTCAAGATTAGCTGGGTTTGGAGAACATCTCAGTCATCTATCAGGATATAATTAACACATCTTTAGGAGTCAGAGCTATAAAAATGCAGCTCAGTTCCACCCTTGATTTGAGGAGGATGGTTCAAGGGGAGTCTCTTTTCTCTGAGGTCTATCACTTTTGTAATTAGTAGTAACCAACGGGTACATTTCTGATTTTACTTTCTTGCGTGCCAGAATTCATTGCTAATGACACTCAGCATAATAGTAGTAGGAATAACAAAGATGAACGATCAAGGAACAGTTTATGGCATCTGAGAATCATAGCAAAGATTGAATTTAATTTTAAATTTAGATACTTAAAAATGAATTCTCAGCTCTGTTAGGCCTGTCAGTGGCAGTCTGGGCAAGTCAAAGATGGGTCAGGTTATAAACCTAAGAACAGACACATTCTGTTTGTCAAATATGAGGAATTAAGATGAAATGATTGTATTCATGACATGGCATAGCTTCTCAAAGTCCTTCTGGTTTGAACTGTGTTACGTGACTTTATGCAGCTTTATTGGGTAAATTTAGTAAGTATTTTATTATTTGAAAATTTATATTTAGTTACACATAATGGAATTCTTTTTAAATGTTCCCATTAACAAAGTTTTATGTGATGATACTAGTAGTTACACTTGTTATTCCCCTCAAATTAAAAAGTATCATTTAATATGCATTTAGTTTTAGAACAGTGGCTACACAAGTGACATAAAAGCATATGTGTAACATTCCTGATGTCTGCATCTGTCCCTGACTCCTGTCTAGGTGGTGGCTCTGGGGGAAGTTCCGGATGGTACTCTGGTCACGGTGATGGCCGGCAATGATGAAAACTACTCTGCCGAGCTCAGAAATGCTACCGCAGCCATGAAGAACCAAGTCGCAAGATTCAATGACCTCAGGTTTGTCGGTCGGAGTGGGAGAGGTATGTATCTGTGAAAACTGAACTCGACACACAAAGTATTCACATGTCGACAAATTCAGATTTCAGAACTTCTAGCAGTTTCTGTAATGGTCTTTCTTCTTGTTATTGCTGTCAAGCTCTTAAAAATATTTATTTAAAATTTAATATTTTTAGCAGCATCTAACTTTACAGTATTGGTTTCAATTACTGAATTGGTGTAAGACTGATTTAGAATATGTAAAACATGAATCGTGAATTTCAACAAAATGCCTCATAATTTTTCTAAAATGTGAGAATATAAAACTGAACTATAATGGATACTAAAATTATGCAATGGGGGAACTCTATTTGATAACAGAAAATCTATTTAATGAAAGCCTTTAATTTACCATTCACGTGCTATCTGTGATAAATGCCAGGGTTTCAAATGATCACTTCGAATAATTTTAAGAGATCTCCAGTGTCTGATGTGGAAACAAAGTTTCATGCAAGTGTACCTTTTTGGGGTAAAATAAGAATAAATAGTGTCAATACTACTTACGGAAATATGTCTTTTCTGTTAGATTTCTTTTGAATGCCTTACTGTGATTGGGGGGAGAAATTGGGCCCACTTAACATTTTAGATACTAATAATGTGAAGGCTCAGATTTCCCAGAGAAATTATTGCATTAGTTCAGTTTTATTTTTCATCTTTAACCCATTATCAAAGTATTTGAGCAGAGAGACAAATCTTGGCTCGTTAATATCTTCTCTGGTTTCTAATTAGTTTCAAGTACTGTATTTTCTCTGTATTGTAAGAACCTAAGTTGTATTTTATAAACAGCGAAAAATACTGAAAGTATTATTGAAAAAGGTAGAATATTTTGCTCTGAAAAATCTCATTTTTGTAATGTAGCACTAAATCAGTTTAGGAGTAAAAGTTATTTCCAGTTAAATAAAAAAGACACAATAAGTACCTAAGGAATGGTAATAGCTCTCCTGTTGGAAAAATATAGAAATACCAACCAAAGGACAATTAAAAATAGGAGTAATCATTACTCTTTATAACGGTGTTAAAATATTAGAAAATTTGTGTTCTTGGAGAATTTCATGAGTGGAAGAGGGGAAAAAAGTAAATGTGTGTTGATTATTTTGGCTGTTGTTTTTTTCTACCCTTGCTGTCTGGAGCATTTTCATAATAGAATTGTAGCAGGGAAAATTTTTTTAAAAACTTATAACATGATTGAAAATATATTTTCATAGTACTATGTTAATCATAGGGTAATGTAAAGAAAATAATATCTACTTATTGAAAGCATGAGAGATGCCATAAGATAAAAAAGCATAAGTCATTAAATGGGTTCACTTGTTATATTAAAACTCCCTGCCTTTCAGCAAATGGAATTTGCATTATGATTCAGAGATGTGTGTTTAGAAAACATTGTGAAGACTTCTGATGAGTAGCTGGCAGAGTGGGTAAGAAGCCAATAAAAAATAAAGGTCCCACAGCCAGGCCGACCCACTTGCCTAGGCAACAGTCATAATGCAGTCCTTGTATATTTCTACTTTTGGAATTCAAAGCTGAGTGTCATATTGTTCCTTGTCCAGAGAGAGTATGATTATCATAAGGTGCATCTACATGGGTCTATGTGTAAGGTTTTGGTTATAAAAGTTGTGAAAGCTATTTAGTGGCCCATCCCAGTGACATTTTCCCATAGGAAGCTCAGTAGTGGCTTTTTGGCAATGCATAGTAAGTCGACAATAATAAAGAAAGAGATTTTGAAAGCAGCGTGCTTATTTTTCTGGTGGTGAGGGCTGATCTCTCCTCCCTCATTGGCTATCTCTGTTTTGAGTGGGTGACTAATAGGTGCTTGTGTTTACTTGGGTTACAGTGAACTATTTCCCCAAGGTGTGGATTGTTTGCATTTGGCTGCCTGATTCGTGCCAGTGTGCCCTTGAGTTTTCATAAACCCCAAAAGTAAAAGAGCTGCAACCAAGGATGGGTTGTCTTCTCACACTTTGGAACGAAAAAATTAATTACATGGCATTAATGGACAGTGTTTGTTTTGAAAGGGCTGTCCTTCCCATGAGTGATAATAAGTAATCAAAAATACAGGAACCCTAATTGAATATTCGACCCAATTATGGTTATGTGTATAATATTGGTCTTGAGGGTTTTTTTTCTGTCAATGCTACAAGACAGAAATGAGCTGTCAAGAGGCCCAACTTGACTGTCTCATAATTTCACTCCACAATCATAAAGTACAATTTGATTTTGTTCTTTCAAGTGTAAGTGTCAACATGAAAGCCTGCCGGATTTTTTTCTTTCATCTTCTCTTTTGTTTTTTTAATCTACAATTTGCTTCCCATTGGGAGGAGAGCAGATGATTCTTACTAATTTTGACAATTAGTCTTAATTTTTCTTGCTGAATCTTATTCTTTAAAAGTTTCATTATGTTTTATTAAGTGATCTTAAGGCTGTCTTCTGCTTCATTTTCTGTTTTTGAAAACATGCCTTTGTCCTTGACCTACCATGCAGTGGTCTGGCCACTGGCTCAGCCACACACTCCAATGCCAGTTTTGAATTCTATCAAAAAGTGTCATTAGACTGGTCTAATGGATTCACAAAGGGGCCAGGTGCTTAGGAGAAAATAAAAGGCAGACGTTCCTCCCTTTCCTTTTTTTTATTTCTACCAGGTGCCACACCGGGGGGATCATAAACCTTGTAGAAAGTGCCAGAGTTTGCCCATGGAAAGGTTTTCCTCTGTTCTACAAAACTGATCTGTCTGGGTCCTGGCTGATGTCCAAGATCACAGCTCCTAACCTAGGTTAAGCCCGCAGCTGGGAAAACCTGCCTGTCCGGCTTTTAGGGCCCTCCTGACTACCTGGCCCCTAAAGATGTTGGTGAAGGCCTCAGCTGGGTGCACCTTTCTGCTTTTCTTCTATTCCCTCCTTTTGCTCCCTGGCAGTTTAAATCTCCTTCAAGGTGTATCTCACCCTTGGAATGTTTCTTCCTTTGATTCATTATCTCCATGTAAATTGACCTTGTCTTTACAAAGGAAGAAGAGATAGCCATTCCCAGGAGATGAGAGTTAGGGGACTCTGGGAAGTCCACTGAACTCCAGAGATCAGAGAGCACACAGGGGTCTATTCCCAACAGTGCGCATTGTCACCCCGTGGCCTGGGTCTAGCAATTCACCTCCAGGAAATCCAAGTTCAGGGTCAAAAGGAATTCTCTTCACTGAGATTAATCAGCACAGCAGGGTACGTCATGTCACTTTACACCTGTGATTAATGCAGGTACCACTAATGGTCATTTACAAGAAAATGTATTCTGGCTTCAGGTGAGCAACATTTAAGAAATTTTAGCAGTGACCTCTGAAAGTGCTATATCCCTGTTATGGTGTTTAATTAGCCAACAGAAATCAATCCGTCGGTGAATACAGCTTCAGTTGTTTCATTTTAGAACCCAAGAAGAAATCTACCAAACCTACTGTCATCAACCATGTTGTGAATGAGAGAAGGGAATCCATTGCACGTTTCTATTTTTCCTAAGAAGATGATTTTTTAGTCTTTTGGAAACACATCATGGTTAGTTTTGAAAATCCTTTGGAAGACTTTTCCCACAGGGAGGAAAATGCATATGTATACAATATTTCATGTACAACTGAAATTTCCGAAGCCACTGTGTTTGTTTGAGGACCTCCCAGGGGTCCACAGAGACCATGCCTGTGAGTTCGGGACTTTGCATTGGACGGTCAGCCTAGCACTATGCTTCACGTAGTCGTTACCAGGAAAATGGATAAATCATTTTCTTGCTCCCTGTGCTGTTTCGGTAACATGTGCTTCTGCAGTGGCCAGGCCCTGGCTAATTAGGGAAGTAGAAGCCATTCGAAGGACCTGTCTATACTTTCGAATGGACAACTTAGAGGGGTGGACGTGAAGGGGACACATCCTGCCATTGACAGGCGGATTCTTCCTGTGCAGGCGTCAGCCCTGGCTGCAGAATGACAGTTCAAATTCTGATCAGTCCCTGTGAGCCATGAGGCCAAATATTCTGTGGGCTCTCGGGACAAGGATTCATTTCTTGGTGGAATATTTGTTGTTGTGTGGACCTTCCTAGCCACTTGACCATTGATCACTTTCAAAGTAGTACCCTTCCCAGTGCTTTTAGAAAACGAAGTCCTTTCGTTATTCGCTTGCTGTAAATGCCTTTCCAGACATAATATTTATCCTACCACAATCTGGGTTATTTCATATCTGTATCATGTTGGTGACTTAAGGCATTTTTATTCTTAAGTTATTTCACATTATTTGGGACACACTATGGGCATGTTGTCTTTCAGATGAGTGGAAGACTGGTAGACATGAAGGCTCGTTTGGGAAAAGATAAACTGAGTGGTCTGAATAACTCACAGTATTATCGTAGGATTCAAGTCGTTCCCTGTGCAATCGCAGATTCACTTAATGGGGAGAGGAAAAGTCCATCTGCCAACCCCAGACATGTTCCCTGGGTAACATTCCCAATATAACTGGCAATCACATATCCTAGAGAGAATAAAAGCAGAAGACATGAAGTGTAGGAAAAGCAAATCTCCCACTTTTCCTCTTTTTTGCTTGTTGTTGATCTATACTTCAAAGTACATATAGGCTGAAATTTGTTTTCTTCAGATTTTCTTTTGAATCCTTATTTTCGGGATTCAAAAGAAAAAAAGACGATAAATAAAACCAGCTGCCGCTATCGCAAGCCTCAGCCGGCCCTAGCAAATACTTCCTTTCGATGGCAGGTCGCAAGCTTACGTCCCTGATCTGCTGTAGAATTCATCTCTAGAGATCAGGTTTCTCGTTGTCTTTTACATTTGCCAAAGAGAGAGCAGCAACATTTTCTTTTTCATGCAAGTTGTTCCCTGTCCTGCTTAAAACCGTCCCGTGGCAAGGACTAGAGCAAAGCTCGCCTGAAAACAGCTTGTGCTTGCAACGAGCAATTTCACAATTTATCCCTTCCTGGTTTTCTTGCTGATTTTATGAAGTGCCAGGCATCGCTGAGGGTGTCAGACAGCTTTTCCTAATTGAGGCGATTTGTATGAACACTGTTTTCAGTTGATGGGTAGGAGCTGCCGCCCTCTCCACTCCCCTCCACCCTTCCTCGCCAGCCGGCTTGCTTTCGGTGGAGCCAGTTCTTCTCGGGCAGGACAGAGGACGGACTATCAACCGGCGAATGCCTCAGAGAGAAATAATGCTCGAGTGATTTTTAGAGCTTCCTGTTTCTGCCGCAAGCATTAGAGACATAAACAGTGATCCGGCCAATGCTGCAACCGGCCTCTGGTTCTAATAAATCAGTTTCGTATTTTCTTTTTGTGCTGGTTGGCGAGGGGCAAGGAAGGGTGGAGGAAACTGGTTATGGAAGAACATATTCTGTGTTTCTGGATTTTTTTTTATTTCAAAGAAAAATTACTTGTTGAAACAGAGAAATAGTGTAATGTCTGATGACTGTTTTCTCTCTGCCTATGATTATAAAACAAGTTTAGATCAGTGAGGGGATGTTTACGAATAACTATATACAACCACCCCTTGGTATCTGTGGAGGGTTAGTTCCAGGAACCACCCCCAATACCAAAATCTGCAGATGCTCAAGTCCTTTGTATAATATGGTCTAGTGTTTGCATAGAACGAGCTCTCGTCCTCCCACGTACTTTAGTTAAAATTATCTACAGATTATTTGTCATACCTAATACAATGTCAATGCCATGTAAATAGTTATGCTGTATGGTTTAGGAAATGATGATGAGAAAAACATAGTTGTACAGATCTGTATTCAGTACAGATCCATTTTTTCCCCAAATATTTTCAGTCTATGGTTAGTTGAATCCATGATGCGGAGCCTGTGAATAAGAAAGGAGGACCAGATATACTGTCAGTATGGAGGGACTATGTGGTTTTGAACTTACTGTTGGACTCTTAGCCAATAAGCGTGTGTGTGTGTGTGTGTGTATCTTCGTACTTTCATTGAGAGACTTCTTGGGCCAAAATGTCTGTGAGGACTAAATCCATGCTAATAACCTCTTCTCTCTGAAGCCCAAATAAAGCAATTAACAGAAATTAGTGAGTGAGCAATGTGGATTTAATGAGCTGCCTATGAATGCAGTCAAATGTGCAAGGTTTGTCAGCTCCCTGGCAGGGCGTGGGGGATGATGGGTGGCACACTTCGTGGTTATATTTGTACAAATTTAGTGATTTCACGCCATGCCTACCCATCTCTGGTGCAGATGTGAGTCTGTGTTCCACAGAGGTGGATTTTGGTCTGTGTTGAGCACGCACTTGATGATGGTGTTGAGTCACCACTGCACCGATCTGGGGTTGCAGCATGTGCCACCCAACCTCTGTTAGCCGTATTGGGCAGTGTAGCCCCTTTGGGAACTCCATTTGCTTTCACTAAACCTTCTCCAGCGGGGGTGTTAGATAGTCGTGGACTCATTAAAAAAAAAAATCCAGCAATCTCCCGTGTTCAGCTGCTAGATTCAAAATGCACTTTCTCTGATTTCCTCCATTTGGAGGAACTTAAACTTTATTCTCGAAGAAGATGTATGTAAATCTCCTCTTTATTTTTCAATTTAGATTACTCCCTTCCTGTATCTGGAGACTTAAAACTCCATCCAGAACCACACTTTCCCCCTCACCTGACCCTGGTGGCTCCTGGCCTGAGAACTGGAGGCCCAGGTCCAGCCAGCACCAGCAGCGGAGGTGTGTGGCCCTAATTGAGTCACCTTATACAAACAAAGGTGATGCTCAGATGTGTGGGCGGCTTGAGCACAGGTCATCTTGTGCTTATCAGATCTTGGCAGACAAGGCAAGGAGGGATGGGCCGCTTTGGAGATGGAAACACTCTAGTTTGCCCAAGGCACTGGTTTTGAATCTTTATAGATATTTTTTCTTTTTTTCCTATTTGAAATCATTATAGTGGAGCTGGGGATTTAGCAAGGCCCTGAGTTCAATCCCCAGCACCACCACTTCCAAAAAATGTCATTGTGGAAAATGTAGACAGTATTAATCATCTGTCATCTCTCTATGCTTAATAGGAATCTATCTGAACTCTTATCATTATTAAGATTTTGTCTGCCTCTTTAAAGGGTGTCTCCAGAACCTACAATAAATGTTCTGCCTTCATTCTCCTTTTAGAAATCAAGGGCAGGTCACAGCCATTATCTTATCTGTCTCTCTGCTTATCAGTTTTGATGCCACTCTCACTCCGTGGTTCCCAACTGGGGATGATTTTTGACCCCTAGGAGACATTTGGTGATATCTGAAGACTTTTTTTTGTCTGCTACACACTGGGGAGGGGAATGTTCTGGCATCTAGTGATAGAAGCCAAGGATCTGCAGGACAATCTCCCCTGACACAGACCCCTCCCTACAAAACGTCACTCGTGCTGAGGTTGGAAAGCCCTGAGCTAGTGCCATCACCTTCGTAAATTGTTAAGTATCTCCCTTATGCCCTCCTTCCTAATGCTTCTCTTCACAAATTTTTTTTTAAAAATTCAAAAACTTTACACATGATGGTACATACCTATAATCTCAGCTCCTCAGGAGGCTGAGGCAGGAGAATTGAAAGTTTCAGGCCAGCCTGGGCAACCCAATGAGACCCTCTGTCCCCCTCAAAAAAAAATAAATAAATAAAAATTTTAAAAATGGCTGGGGATGTAGCTTCGCCCTCCAAGAATTCAATCCCCAGTACTGTAATAATTAACTAATTGATTAATTAAAAATAAACGTAGAGATTATAGACGTTATGGCTGAATATTAGGGGCTGTTTGAGAATGAATACATACCTGTGTACTAAACGCGTAGAACTGCACCATCTGCCCACATCTGCCCACCCCTCCCATCCTCCATGAATGGTGGCTTCATGGCGAAGACAGGCGATACTGCTGGCGGAGAAGTCCACACTAGAGCAGGGACAATTCTTCTGAGGAGTCCTGCACACAGGTGCACATCCACTGGGGCAGCAGGAAGTAAAAATGCTCCACTGGCTTCTCAGTCCTCTGCTGGGCGCACTTCCTTCAAGGGACCACAGATCCACCCGTCTGGGAATGTGAATCGATGTCAGAGGCAGTGTCCATCCAAATTAAAAAGGGCTAAAAGCGAGGTCCTGGTACGTGTCATTCCCTAGAGACCTTCAGACCCCAAAAGGGCTCGGTCCGCAGACCTGAAATAAAAACAGAGCAGCACATGGTTGAGGAAAGGGGACCATGGTCCACTTGCCAGGCCAACTCTGAGGACAGCCCCGGGTTTAGTGCCAGGCACAAGCGGAGCTCAGGGCTGATGGTTTGGCGCTTCCAAGAGTTTCCAGCATCCTGTCCCAGTGAGTTGGTTTTGCTGCCCCTTACTTTTCATTCTGAGATTCGGGGAAAGATGATTTGAAAACTAAGGTCTGAAAATGACTCCTCAAAAAAAAAGAAAATGACTCCTCTAGGTTCTTCTGCTGCGGGTTGAATTTCTTGAGTAAGTTTGGCAGTGACTCTTTTCTGTGGTTTTCTGTTTGCTTTAACTGCAGTGCAGACACTCACTCCTCTCTTCCTTAAAGCTCCCTGAGAGACAGCAGCAGCTCCCAGATTTGGTGTAGAGGCCAGTTCTGTGTGTGGCCATTTGTGACAGTAAGAGTTAAGTGTTGAAGTAAGAGAGTTCCCACATCCGCTGAGCCGGGGCTGCACGGAGCTCACGCAAGTTCCTGGGGACGTGCTTGGGAGAGAGGGCGCTGGGCAAAAGTAAAAGCGCCAAACAGCTGTGGCATGTGAGGGAACATAGCCCTGGTCCCTGGGACCCAAGGACCGTAAAAAAGAAAAGAGGACGCGTCTGGAAGCCCCCAGGAGTAGGACTACCGAGAATTTTCCAAAAAGGAAAGATCTAAACCTTACCTAGAGA
This sequence comes from Hystrix cristata, assembly GCA_004026905.1. NCBI lineage: Eukaryota > Metazoa > Chordata > Mammalia > Rodentia > Hystricidae > Hystrix > Hystrix cristata. The sequence goes on along the minus strand of PVJO010005388.1, from coordinate 56,886 downwards.
AGCACTGTGTGGTATCCAGGGCCAGTGACCATGTCTGTGTTTGGTTCACTGAATATGTGCACGTGGATGATTGCTGCAGGACTGTTTTTCCTCTAGAGACTCGTGATCAGTGCACAATCAGTGCACAGATTTTCCTGGATTCTCGAATGAAAGAGGGTGTCTCAACTTCAGTGCTATTGACACTCAAGGCTGGTTTTTCTTTTTCTTTTTTTTTTTTTTTTTGCAGTAATGGGGTTTGAACCCAAGCCCTTAACACTGGGCTACACTCCCAGCCCATTTTTTATTTCTTATTTTATGACAATGTCTTGTTAAGTTGCTAAATTGCCCAGGCTGAGCTCAAATTTTTGATCCTTCCACCTCATCTTCCTGGAGTACTGAGATTACAGGCCCACCGGGGTTGGTTATTGTTTGCTGCAAAGGAGTGTCTTGTGTGTTGCTGAATCTTTGACAGCATCCCTGGCCTTTGTCTAGTAACTAGTGACACAAATCCTCCCAGTTGGGACGATCAGAAATGTCTGCTGACAGTGCCAAATGTCCCCTGGGGTGGGGGCGGGGTTGTTCTTGTTTGAGAACTATTGGCTTAAAGGTATGTGTCCTTGACCAAGTCACTTGACCTGTCTGAGCCAGACTCTGCCCTCCTCCCGGGGCGGAGGTACAAAGAGGATTGATTACCTGAGATAAGACATAGGTTGGGGGTTGTTCCTTCCCTTCCTAAGATCTCTGCAAGAGACTCTAACTCTGGAGTAGATGGTAGTAACTTGTCAGCTCAGACAGCAGCAATCAGCAACGCCATCATTCAGGGGCCTGCTTTTCCTTGGTCTAAGTGGATGAGTTTCCCAGGCAGGAGAGAACATCAGCCCTTATCCTTATTCCTCAGCCTACACAGTTCTACGGTCCCGAAAGGGTTATATGCAACAGGCACTGAGATTTCAGATTAGCAATGGACGAGATGAAATTAAATATGTACTGTAATTTGAAGCACTCACTGTTCTTCATGGGAAAAGACGCTCTCCCCACTTAGCCTTTCCAACTCTTTTGTCCAAACGCTAATGGCATGCAAATATTTGATTCATACATGTCTCTTTTAATTCCTGATCATTTTTTAACAATAAACACTGCATTTTAACAATGAGGCAGAATAATCCCTTTGTCCCGTTGCTGGCCTGTGCAGGCTGGCGCCCGGCAACATCACATTCTTCCTGAGCAGTCATGGCTGCCTCCGGCCTGGCCGAGAGAGTTTTACGGTAGTGCCACTGTGGCTGCCTTGGATCGGACTGCAGGCCCTCCTGACTTCACACCAGAAGCCTTTGGTAAGGTTGCATTGCGGCCTTTTCATAGATTGCAAGTGAATGTCCATGCACATTTTTCTCTTGCGGCCATATCTAAACCAAAGAATTGATTAATCTGGCTTATTCTCTTAGTATCTTGCATTCTGGCCAAATCCTTGGGCTCTAGATTACACTGAAGACATTGTGTCTCACTTAAGATACCTCCAATTCATAATCCCCCCATAAAACACACGTATCTATTTCTGACAACTCTGTGGCTCTTTGGAGGGTAGCATGACATCATACGAAAAGTGGACACACTTGCAGGATCCCCTGAGATGTGCAGGCCTCCGTACCCACTTCTGTATCATAAGTATGACAACATGTTTCATCCAGGCCTAAGGAGGCCAGAATGGTAAATTGAGAAGATGGGTATGTTACAAGACTTCGGAAGAAGAGGTGCAGATCACCTCAACTTTTGTTCTTCCTTCTACACTGATAAGTGCTGAGGGAGAAGGATAGAAAGATGGCTGGTCTGACATGTATCACTGAATCCAAAATTTAGGAATGACACTATTTTCCACCGTCTATGCTTTCATAGCAAGGAATTTTTATCAGTCTATTCTCCCTCCTGAAGACCTTATTAAATAAAAGTTCCTGAGACAGAGGAGGAGCTTCCTAGTCACAATTGAATACATGCCTAATGATAATTACAGACACTTGTTAGGCACTGGATGGATGCTGGAAGTATAATGTCTATTCTTATTTTGTCATAAGTGTTGTCCTGCCCTGCCCCCCGAGGTCATTTGCTGAAGGCATTTCATTCATTCATATTATATACACTGTGCACCCGCTGTGCGCAGGTGCTGGACCAACACTGGAGATGCGAAGGTCAGCTATCGAGAAAGAAGTCATACCCTTAGGTGGCTGTGGGGTGAGGGACAAGCAGGCCTTGCTGCCCTGAGTGGACAGCACTGTGGCAAAGGACAGGTGGGATGGACACTGTGTAACCTGCTAGAGGGGCACAAATTCTCCCCAGATTGTCATCTCTGCTGAGACACAAAGGATACAAGAAGGTTGCCCAGGTGGGAGAGAAGGAAGAGGAGGAGGAAGACCTGGTCTGGGGAGAGCTAAAGGACACTCTATAGGCCACTGTGGGGGGCTTGGAAGGGGCCAGGCCGGGCAATCCGCACTGGCGATTTGGTCTCATCCTATTGCTATAGAGAACCACCGGCCGATTTTAAGCAGAGAAGTTCTGTCACCAGATATTTATTGTACAAGGACACTTAGACTGCAGTTGAGGAAGGGAAAGGACATTTGGAGGGTTCCCGGTGCTTCAAGGCCAATCCAGGGACTGAGAGCTCATTTCTCCCCATGGGCAGCTGTAGACTCCATTTGGCAAATGTCACCCTCCTGAGCAATTAGCTTCCACCTCAAACTGGCCTCAAGCTTCCCTCACTCCTCTCTCAGCCTCCTCCCTCTTGTCCCCCCTGCCCAGCCCCCATCCTGCAGCAGAGAGTCAGGAGGTTGTAATGCAGGAACCGAGGACCAAGACTGCCTTCCCCTCTGAATGCCCATGCCTAGGGCTCCCCGCATAGCTGGGTGGGTTGTAGGATGGTGTGTTTGAGGTTCCAGGCTGTGGGCCCATGAAAGGGAGGAATCAGCCAGTCCCGGGAGGTTGCTTTGGCCACCTGCTCTGTGCGGCCCTTGGCTGGTATACACGGCCTGTTGAGCACGTAGGGCCTGGGGCCTGTGGGTGTGCTAACCAGTGGGCACCCCCAGATGGAGGAGCAGAGTAGCAGGTGTTGCGCTGGCCTAAAGAGGGCTGAAAATTCAGCATCTTGGACACATTTGGGCCAAAGCTGGGTTATTCAGCTGAGATATGGGGAACTATGATACAAAAGAATACAGCAGATGAGAAAGGAACGTGAAATTGGGGGAAAGGCAATGTGAAATTGCAGGACGCCATTCTGGTGTTTGGGGGTTAGGTCATATGTTAGTCTCTCATTGTTGGTGAAAGATTTGTTCCAGTTCCAGGAAGCCCTGCAGACACTCAAATCTGTGGATGCTCCAGTCTCTGATATAAAGCGACAGTATTTGCATAGAACTGTGCGTGTCTTCTATCTCATACTCTTTAAATCATCTTTAGATTACTCATAATACCTAATACAATGAAAATGCTATGTAAATAGTTGTTGTACTGTATTGTTTAGAAAATAATCACAAGGGGAAAAAAAAAAAAAACCTCTGTGCATGTTTAGTTCAGGTGCAGCTTTTTTCCCGAATAATTTTGATCTGAGCTTGGTTGAATCCTCTGAATACAGAACCTCGGATGCAGACACAGAGGCCACACTGTATTCATTGTGAAGGAAAAGAGTTTCCCCTCTAATCTTTTCAGAGGGTTGAGCTCTTCACTCCTTGAGAAGGAAAGCCAGGCTCTCCATGCGGAGTTAGACCCAGTTGTCAAACTGAAAGTTAACAGAGCAATTCTTTGATTTATTTATCGAGGTTTTAAAAATAATCTTCAGAAAAAGATATGGCGATGAATCAAACACAATCCCTGTCTGCAACTAGTTTCATAGAACTTTTCCAGAGAAATTACTTACCCTGCCATCCATTTTCTCCAAGCAAAACAGCTATTTTTCAAATGACTCACGGTTCCATACAAGCGCTGTTTCTATGGAAAATTGAGTTCTGTGTTGTAAGTCCCTAGTTTTCAGTCCTGCTTTGGGGATTGCCACTGTACCAATATCCTGGACTGTAGTCTGCCTTCTGCCTGTGTGGCTGCGGCTGCCACTGGATAAGGACATCTGCACACATGGGGACTTTGCACACAACCGGATGTATACCTACGTTTTCATTTGGTTCTATTTGGAGAAACCAGGAGATTCTGTGCAAGTCAAAGGATATGTACTCTGTTCTAAAATCCCCAAACAAATTAATTACACAGCTCCACTGTCGAAACTAGTAGTGTTTGGGTAAGGAAATGCAAGAGGCGTGTGAGCATGCATTTCGAATGTTGGATTGTTCCAGTGGAAAAATGAGAAATCAAAATTGAAAGTACCGTGTGAAAAATACCCAAATGCAGATTCCCACAAATCGAAAGGTAGAGTTATTTTAATAGTTCTCTCTGTGATCAGACTTAGACCTGAAGCAATCTATAGCCCAAGGAGAATTATTACTGCAGACTTTCAGAGCCTTTAAGGATTTCCTGAATTTGTAAAGAGTAGCCTTTGAGACCTCCTTGGCTCTCTTGGTTTTCAAAAGCTGAAGGTTTTTTTTTTTCTTTCTTGCCCTCGTGGATGTTTCAAGTTTGTGTACAACCAGCTTGCCCACTGATGCACGAGCGCATAAAAAATGTTATAATTGAGCTTTTTAAGAAGTGGGACCCTGGGAACACAGGGATTCTTTGCATGCAGCCTTCTTTTGCGTGATAAGGGACAAGTTTCACATCCCCTGAAACTGCCCCCAAAAGGAGAAGATGATTCAGGGGTCAAAACCTACACTGAGGACAGTGACAGTCACCACACCACTTAGAAGCCATCACAGAGGCCCGTCCACCCACCAATCAAGCTCTGGGCAGGATAATTATATAGCGTGCTGGACAAGACATGGTTTGGAACCCATTGTCTTTCTACTTTGTGTATCTCCCCTACCCAGGCTTTTTGGGGAGCAGTGTATACATTCGCAGCAGTCCCGGGGTTCAGCCACTTCCCAGATGTGGTAAGGAGTGTGCCAGGCCATGTGGAACTGCAGGGTCCGGACGTGGCGTCAGTGGACGCAAGCAAGTCAGCTGTCAGTCACCCTGAAGTCCAGGTCTGGGCCTCAGAGCCGCTTGGCTTCTGAGAGCGTGTCACAGCAGCAGGTGTCCAGGAAGGCTCACCCCGTGACCTTCTTTCAACTAAATAAAGCAGTTAGTACTTTGTGCTGATCTTTGGATGGACAGACTGGCGTCGACGGAGACGACACATGTTGCCGCGGCCTGGCTTGTTTATATAGCAGATCAGCCCGTCCCAGTTGCGCCTTACGATGGTTGCCAGCTGGTAAGACAGAAGTGAACTTGCACTTGAAGTTCGAGTTGAACCTGGGCCTCGTAGCAGCTCTGTCACCTGCTACTCGCAGGCACACACAAGCACACACGTGCACACACATGCGCACACACCTCCCACCATCTGACGCCCACAGCCACTTCCTCCCAGCTCCTCCTCACTGGAGCTCAAACAGCTCTGGGCTTCATGGAATCACATTTGTCGTATCATTAATACTTTTACTGATATTTACTGAGTGCTTGCTTGATTCCCTGCTTTTACATTATTTCATTTTACCTGCATAACAAAGCCATGAGATGAAAGGATAGTTATGACCCCCTTTTTTGGAGATGGCTTTTGGCCAGGTTTCTGCGAGCAAGAGAAGGAATGTCTCAGGGCTCCCCCTTTCCCGAGACTTCATTGCAACTCCTCATGCAGAGTACCTGTGACCCCACAGCCGGCCCCTCTGGAGCCGAGTGCCAACACCGCTCTGCGGCTCTGTGGGGCAGCCCTGGCATCGTGGATGTGCCACCTGAGCCTCTGTTCATCTTTTGGGCCACAGCCAGTGGATGCTTCTGGAAGGGCAGGGACTCTGGCCGGGTGCGGCCACGAATGCGAATGCTCCCTGGGCAGCCCGGCCCCTTGGTGCCTGAGTTTGGCCCTGTGGAGCTGGCGGGCCATGGTCGTTTAACCAACCTGTTCTCCTGTGCCTGCCTCTGACGCCTCGCTTGCCTCTGACGCCTTTTGCTTGTTCTTCCGGTTGCAGCTTGCTGAGAAAAACACTTGAGAGTCTTTCACTTTCCACACCCACGTACTTCAAATACCAGGCCTACAGGTCATTTTAATGAGGGAATTTGGTTAATGACATGTGCACCCTGGGGCCCAACCCCGACTTCTACAGGTGCTGGCTAAGCAGGGCTGTGTCTCAGGGCAGAGTACTCACCAGACACGGCCAGTGGCTACCTGCAACCCGTGGTCAAGACTGGTGCCAGGGGCTGGGGATTTAGCTCAGTGATTAGAGTGCCTGCCTTGCAAGCACAAGGCCCTGAGTTCAATCCCCGGCACCACAAAAAAAAAAAAAAAAAAAAAAAAAAAAAGACTGGTGCCAGGTCTGGCTGAAAACAGGAAGGCAGGATTTTCACTCCGTGAAAAAACATCACATTCCCCTGTAAGAAAAGAACATCACGTCTGCTTATAAGAGAATACACAGAAATCTGTACACTTGAGCTGTAGACAGAGCCCGTTGTGAGGGAGATACCAGATCACCTCCCCCAGGCTGAACCACAGTAGTGTGGTGGAAATGCCCCATTGGGTAGCTTTGGCTGGGTTGTGACTACCTAAAATGATGAGCATGAAATAATATGAATTATGATGATGAGGAGTGATTTTGCAAGTATTCACTTGGGCTGAGATTCTTTGCTAAGTAGGCTAGTCTGTGGTTAACCAAGGGGACGTCACAAGTGTTCAGTTGCCAAAGCCCAGATTCAGCTTAGGAAGAAACGGCTTTTGAACTCTAACCCAGGTTCAGAGTTAGCTGTCAAAGATTGTGCACATTACAGTCAGCAGGATGGTTTTCACTTTCGAAGGACAGTGGCAGAGAGTGGGTGAAATACGACAAGTTTGGATTCCTGCTGCCGATGCCACTGAGTTTGTAGTAGAGATTTAGGATACCAGTGATAATAATGCCTATCAGTGAATGTAAAGACCAGAGACTGGAGAACTGATGTATGCATGCACTGTGGACTTTGAGAAAATTACTTAACCTCTCTGGGCCTTCATTTTGCCACCTACTAACTAAGGGCAATAAAATCTATGTTGTTTATTTCATGAGATTATTATAAGGCCCAGATGAAATAGTATATGGTAAAGTGTTTGAAAAGTTGTAAATTCTACATAGACCTAGAAATACGTACTAATATTACGAACACAAGCATTTCTTGGTTTCATTTAGGAAATTGTGGATAGGACAGTTGTAGGAGAAATACCATAGGGCAGAACTGTTTCAGAGCGTAAAATGCACTTGCTATGCTTTGACTGGGATTCTTAGGACTTTTTATATTTGTACTGGGTGGAATAGTGCCCCCTAAAAAATCCATGCCCACCTAGAATTTCAGAATAGACTCTTATATAGAAATAGTAACTTTATAGATGTAATTGAGGTGGGATCCTACTACATTTGTGTCCATGGCTGGTTCTCACGAGGAGAGGGAGAGTGGGAGACGGGGACACAAAGTAGGAAGACAGCCTCGTGAAGGTGAATGAAGGATTCAGATGCTGAGACAGCAAGCTACAGGGTGCTGAGGGCTGCGGCAACACCAGAAGGCAGAAAGAGGCAAGAAGGACCCCCCAAGAGGGAGTGCATTTGGGCCTGCACCTTGATTTTGGACTTGTGGCCTCCAGAACTCTGAGATTGTAGATTTCTGCTGTTCAAACCCACCCAGCTTGTGATCATTTATGACAGCAGCCCCAAGAGCTGAATATGGAGTTGTTGTGAAATCTGTGAAGTACTGAAGCTGGAGGCAGCAGAGGAAGCCCTCAGGCTTGACGAGCGTGCACGCAGCATGAGCATCCTGACGGCTACGTTCTCAGGAGATACAGTGCCAGTGACCTTGCAGCCAGTCTGCCAACCTCCTCCTTTTGCAGATCGGGAAACTGAGACACAAGGAGGCGAAACCATTTGTATGGGAATCCAGCCCTTCTTGCTGGAGGAACCTACTGTTTTTCTTTGTCTCTTGCCACCCCACATACATGCATACCCATATACACATACAAACACACACGAACATACACATACACAAACACAGGCATACATATATCCATACACACATGCATACACATATGCATATACATCCATCCATACACTCGTGTATCCACATGTGTACATCCATGAACCCACACACACCTCTTGGGTCTTCTAAGGACTGGGCAGTGTCACTATCCAGTGCTGGTATCTTCAGGTACTCTATGTTTTCCATTTCAGTCCTCTTCCACCCTGGAGTCCCCTCCTGCCATCCTCTTACTTTGGGATGCAGAACATGACTTCTGCCCTTGGGGAAGTTAGGCCTAGAGAGGTACAAACTCCATTTAAGCCAACATCCTAATTAATCGGAAGTAAAGAATGATTCATCATGCTGACCATAAAGCTACAAGGCAGACTGTCCCCTCAAGGAAGGCTACCTGAGACACAAGTGACCATTGAACAGCTGGATTTTGATAGCAGGAAGACTCAAGCCAGGAGGCTAAGACCCAAAGTCACAATGTCCTGGCTCATGAGCAGAAACTTAGGGAACCCACGTCAATGCTGGGGAGGAGGGAGAAGCAGTGTGGGCAGAGCAGGGCCTTACTAGGGGGAAGATGCTAAGAGCTGGCTCTAGGATTCAGTCTTGATGGTCAAAGTATAATTCTTATGGGTTCTTGGCGAGAGGAGTGGATAACCATGAGACTTTGGGAATGCTGTTTGCCAGCATTTGGCCACGTGGATATAGCTGCTCCAGGGCTATGGCTGCCAACACCCCTCAGCCTGTGATTAGAAAGCTGAATTGACCACAGCAATAACAGCTAACTGGGTGCCTGCCTCCACACCAACATGCCCTCCTTGGCGGGCCAAGCTAAGCTTCTGCTCACTGTTCCATGTCAGCTCCATGTCAGGGATGGAGCCCATCTGGAGTATTGCCTGGTAACATGTAAAGGATGTCCAAAGATAGTAGATGCATAAAGCCCCTCTGGGTTCTTCCAGGACCAGGAGACTTCAGATGTAGGTCTTCTTGGTGCCCCAGTACTCTGGCCTCACGAACTACCACTCACCAGAAAGCATCCTCACCTGCTCTATTGGACAGATCATTCGAGACTTTGATTACAAAGTCATACCAGGCGAAGCAGCCTTCATCATCTGATAGTCACTTTCTAATCTTTTCTGAATTAGGGCTAACCTGGCCCTCGGCAAGTCCCTAGATCTAAACCTACTCTTTATGCCTCAGATTTTGGGGGATGGAGTCCAAATCCTTGGGGGTTGTTTGGTGGAGGTTTTTCATGATTAAGAATCTTTGGCTTGCTGTGGTCAGAGATTATATTCTCATTGAACATTACTCCATGTCCTTCCTTTGTATTAAAACATGCCTGACAGTTGAAATATTCTGTTCTTTCTACCTTGGGGAAGGAAGAGAAATTGGGTTTTAAGATAGTAAATGGTCTTTGGAGCAGATAAGAGTGGATGGGCAATGGTTTGTTTTCCTTTCATTTATTTTGGGTTTTATTTCATACTACCTGATTAAGAAAAGAAATTGTGTTGCTTGAAAAACTATATAGTTATAGGGTTTAATGGCATACTTAGTCAAATGTTAGGATCCCATGACAGAACTTTGAGAAAAGCAATGTAGTGAGTGAACAACCACACACACTTTGAATACCAGGTGGTATTTTAATGGTTTTACTCATATTAGTTTGTTTACTCTCTACCAAAAGTCTATAAGGTAGAGAATGTTGCATATACCCATCTTCTAGGCAAGGACACTGAGGCATAGAGAGGTTTAGATCTAGGGACTTGCTGAGGGCCAGGTTAGCCCTAGTTCAAACCCTGAATCTATCCTCAGAGTCACGTGGCCAGGAAGAAATGTATTGAGGTTATTAAACTGAGGCAATGAAGCTGAGTTCACCTTTCATGAATATATGTAAAATATTTACGTGGAGACCTAGGCACATATTTATATTAATAGTGCTTATTATGTCTCAGTCTATCAGTCTTTCCTTAAATCCATTTATTGACCAAAAATTTCATTCTGGCCAATCCTGTGAATGCCTCTGACAACAACTAATGTTTATAAATAATATTTAAAATCAACTACAAGTTAGTATTTTTAAAATACAGAGATAATAATTCTAATTGAGCATGTCCTCAAACGTAGAAATTCTATATTTTCTAAACCTCAGAAGTACAAACAGTATTGGAGGGGAAAAGATGGAGATGGCTTCCTCATTCTTCTTTGCCCTGATTTTATAAAATAACTGGGGAAGGGGATGGCGATGAGGGACCAGGAGTGAGTGGCTCCAGTCTGACTCTTAGGATCCCCTGGAGTCTTGATTTGGAAGAAAATACATTCGAGTCTGTCTTGATCCTGTTGTTTGCTGACGGTTGATTTAAATCCAATGAGTGTGAGAAGTGTCACACCTAGTGAAATAGCAGAGGTGTGCATTCCAGAGTGTGAGCAAAACCAGGCTCAAGAGAATAATGGGACACCAGTAACCCAGTAATGTGTGCTCAAGTCCTGTCGCCTTTCCTGTTTGAGAGCTGGAGAGCACAAATTAACAATCAATTAATTACCCAGCAGACAGATTCAAGCCATCCCCTCGTTCATTTTCGCTCTGTTTCATGTCCCAACAGGGAAGAGCTTCACTCTGACCATCACTGTCTTCACAAACCCTCCGCAAGTTGCCACCTACCACAGAGCCATCAAAATCACGGTGGATGGACCCCGAGAACCCCGGAGTAAGTGTCCCCTCGCAGCCTCCTCCCAGGAGGGTGTCAGGCCCTGCAGGGAGAAAGAATTTTACAGGCTCTCTTTGAACATCCTCTGAGAGGTCACAAGGAAATTACGCCGACTCGGGGCATGTTAGAACTGTCTTGGGGCTGTGTTAGACTAAAGAGTAGTCATCTGTAGTCTCTGAAACACAGAGTGGAGTTCAACAGGATTAGAAACAATCAGAGAATGGGACATTGGCCAAGCACAAGGTCAGCCAGAAAAGGCCTGAGGATCCCAGAAGACCACAGGGGGCTGATTACCATCCATGCTAGCCCTTCATTAATTTGTTAATTTGTTAAGCCTGGAGATGAAAACCATGAAAATGTTTCTTTTCTTTCTCTGGTATGGATCAAAATCCCATTACAGAATTGTTTAAAATAGAGAATGGAGGGGTAGAAGAGTGCCTGGGGGAAACTAGTAAATATAGAAAGATGGGACCAAAAAAAATAGCTCCTGTGAGGAAAGCTTTTAAAAAAGGAGTGGGGTTGTTTAGTCTGCAGAAAAGATGTCTTCACAGTGACTTAATGACTATCTTTGAGTAAACACAAGAGTAACACTCCCTTCCAGAGCCACACCCTGGCCCAGGAGCCAAGGCCGGGCTGCAGTTCCAGGTCTGTGGGCCAGCTGCAGCCTAGGCCTAGCACCTGCGTGCCTCCAAACCATGCCAGGTCCTGAGTGGGAAATGGGTTTGGGAGATTGGAAAAATGGGGCTCCCTACTGTCGCTAGAAGCTGCCACACAGGGGTTCAGGAGGCAGAATGGCATGATTAAGAATGCAAAGACTCTGGGGCCAAACAAGTAGAGTTCTCTAGCCTTGAGCAACTTTCAAATCTTCTCTAAACCTCAGTTCCCTCTTCTGCAAAATGGGGATGATAATGGGAGCTTCTTTATGAGACCAAATGAAATGATGCTGTCGGTATAGAGAATGAGCTCAGGAAACGATGACACTCTTCCATGGAGCCTCCCTGCTTGTGTCTCTCCACAGTCCCCTCCATGACCTTCTTGATACGGTGGCTCCTGTGGGGCTCTAAGGTGGCACCCTGTGGCACAGCCCCCTCTAAGTGACCTTCTCAGCAGAGTTCTAAGGTAGTCCTCTGATGTGTAGCTCTCTACAGAGCCATTGAGAGGTCGTGGCAGCTGGTGGCACCTTTCCTGCAGCCCTGACCAAAATCTTCAGCATCTGCATCACCTGTCAGAACCATCCCCTTCCGTGCCTCCACTTTCCCAGCATCCCTAAGTGGGTGGATCCCACAGAGAGCCCCGTGCCCACCAGGGCCACACCTGGGCTGTGGTGTTCCACACCTGGGTCCCCTCGCCCCCGTTTGCTGTGCTCTGTGGTATGTTCCATGTCTGACTCCTCTCGCTCCCTGGAGGCTCTAGCTTTTTCTCATTAAGCCCAGTGACGCTTTCTGGCCATGTCCCGACTCAGGGAAGCCCAGACCTTGTTCACACCTGTGATCTTCTTTATATGCAGAAAGCAGACCAGAGACACGGGACCACATCACTGTCACACGGCCCAGGAACCACTGTGGCACTTCCTAGATGAACACAGTAGGGATGGCTCACTAAAGACTGCATCAGCCCTGCATTAAACATGACACCAATACCAGTGGGCCTCCGCTGTCTGCAGAGGGCCAGAGAGGAAACAGGCTTAGGTTACAGCAAGGCTCAGGGCTGGGGAGGTTGTTGTGAGGTTTAAGGAAGCTGATGTGAAGGATGATTAAATTCAGAGAAAGTCTCATTTTAGGGGCTGTACAGTCATTAACTTTAAAACAGTAGCAGCAGCCATCTCTTGGACAACTCAGAGGCTGGCCTGGCTGAGGAAGAACCTTAAACCAGGGGATCCAGTTCGCCCTCTACTTCCATTATTCTCTGAGGTGTAGAGAAGGCCAGTGTTTGCCTCATTACCGGCATTTCCTATAACATTCAAAGAACTGATGAGGTGGTTGAGCTTAGAAAACAAATGGTGGTTGCTCTGACTTTTAAGAATCAGCCATCAGAAGGGAAAAACATGTCTTGGTGATTGTAATGGGCTGCCTGGATACACAGTGTACAGGGCCCCCTGCTGTTTTATAACTTACGGAACCAGTAGCTAGGAGAAAGGCCCTTTGACAGACCCAAGAGATTTGCCTCAGAGAGTCCTTCCTGCCAAATGGAATTTGGGGTATAGAGAAAAATTAAATGTGCAGAAATAAGAAGTGTGATACACAGAGGTGTTTATAGCCCCAGGTAGATTGTCTCATGTTTCACAAGAGACTTCTAGAAAAAAGCCAAATACTAGCAGGCTTCCAGGGCAACTTGGGGCATGCTCGCTTTTCTGTCTCTGTGGGGCTGAGGGCCATCACTGCTACTTTTTGTCTACCATATCTGAGCATATCGATTCAAGGTTGGGCCTTTGGTGGATCTGTGCTCACAGTGGATCTGTGCTCAGTCTCTTTCCAGCACCACGGGAAGGGGCCCCTAAATGCACATCAGGGCACCAAGTGGTGTTAGTCTCTGCATTAGAGACCTGCCTTGTCTCCTCCATGATGGTGGGGCTATGAACTCTTCTAGGACATTTTGGCAAAATGGCTCTAGCATTGCCAATTGAGTAATGTCACAGAATTCTCTTGTTTCATGAAATGAAAGATTCCAAGAGAGCCGTCAGGACAAGCACTCAAAGATAAGGAAAAGCAGCCCAGAAAAATGAGGAGATATACGCAGGTCTAAAAGAAATTGCTGCTGAGAAGCCAGGAATATGTCTATCTGGCCATTCGTCTGGCTCTTCATTCATGACACACTGTCTTGTACCTCATCTGCTATAAACCCGCTCACCTGTATCCTTGGTACCCTCATGTTTGAGATGAGGATTTGGCTATGTGCTTGGTCACCTTGGTCTCAGCTTTAAGGTTAGCGAGGGCAAATGCTGGCATCTTGTCGCAAGTGCAAGCCTTCAGTGTGAAGTGTTTGTGCAAAAGACCAGAGAGAGCTTTGCTCCATCAGCCTGCCATTTGGGTAACTGAGAATAAAAAAAAAACTCCCTCACCCCATCTGCTAGTTGTTGCCATAGGAGAAGTTAATGTTCCCTCACTCTTCCATGGTCTTCAGTGGTGAAGCCATAGTAAAAGTGTATTCCAAAGAGAATTAAGTATCTTTCATTTCAGGTGATTACTTGCTCTTTTACATCAACTGACCAGCCACTTAATAAGTCAAAACTTGTTTCTCCCACATTCCATGGGAACTTTTTTAAACATCTCAGACCAGTACAGAAATTAGTAATCGTTGAACAATTCAGTTTATTATAAAGAAAGAGCTATCCAAAGATATTCTCTGTCCAGGATTTTTTGTTGTTGTTAGTGTTTTGAGACAAGGTCTTGTTATTTAGTTCAGGCTGGCCTTGAACTCACTATGTAGCCCAGTCTGGCCTCAAACTTCTGGCGATCTTCCTTTTTCTTGAGATTCCCAGTAAGGTGGAGTCCTTCCTCACAGCTCCTGGAGTGCTGGGATCACAGGCGTGCGCCACCACACCCAACCCAGGTTTGGTTCTTGCAAGCAGCAATGAGACCTGTTTTCAGTTAGTAGGTAGAACGCTTGGTAGCTTGTTAGTGCACTGAAAGAGAGTTTAAACAGGAAAGATACAGTGAAAGGAATTTTCCCAGAAGGCTATCTATTAGCTGTTTTATTTAGTTCTTGTGTTTCTGAAGAGCTAATGAAAACATTCCAGCTCTTAGCCCATGTGCCTGAAATTTACGTGACTGTGTGGTGGCACTGAATACCAAAGCATAGTCTCTACAGATAGTTCATAAAATGATTTGAATGCATAACTTGGCACAGTGTGATCAAGGAAGATATTTTGCAGAGCGGAAGCTGAGGAGAGTGAACAGGTGGGGTACTACCTAACCCTTGGGGGGCATTCTGATGGCTTGGCCTGGGCAGCTGTCACCTGTCTGGTCAGGTACCCATTCTATCTGGAACACTGAGAAACCTAACTGAAATTCAAAAAGGTCAATAAAACAAATACTGGCTATTTTCTGGGGCAACTTGGGCCCTTGGGGAAAGGCGTCCTTCACAGTCACCGGTTCTGCTTGAGCTCTTGAGATTCGCAGTAAGGTGGAGTCCGCCCTTACAACTCTGGAGAACTTTCTAGGGTGGTATTCTTGCTGACTGATCTTTTTTATACAGAATTATAGTTTAAGGGGGTCAACCACAGGGACTAACATCGTGTGCAGTTGCCTTTTTAAGTACTTTATCAAGATGATATTTCGTAAATACAGTTTTCTTCTATAACACTGAAAGTAGCAAAATGTGTGTGTGTGTGTGTGTTCGTGTGCATGTAAAGTTATGAAATAGGATCTTTATATATAGCAGGTATGTTTCAAATGAAGAAATACATGAAAGGTACCTTATAGTGATAGTGGATTTAAAACTTATAGTGATAGTGGGTTTAAAAATACTTAAAAAACAAAATGGTCAGAAATGTGTGGGATGACTGTGCTTAGGGATTATTCTTATGATTAGGTAGAGTTCTTTTTGAAAAAGTTATGTTTCTTCATAATAAAAATACCTAAAAATAGTAAAAGCTAACATCAGACAATGTTATTTGCCCAATACCAAAGTGCTTCAGGCACATTAATTTATGTAATCTTTGAAAAAAATTAAAACAGAAAGAAATTGAGTGGCTTGCCCAAGGTCACCTGGCTAGTAAGCCAGAACTGAAACTAAACAGTCCTGACATTGGAATCTACAGATTCCAGCCGATGTCTGCTGCTAAGAACTCCACTAGTATTTGAGCTTCATTGTACAGTAATTCCCGTATTTTGTATTAGGAGAGTTTATCAGCATAGGTCTGGCTCACATATGGTTTTCTCTGTGAAAGCAGAGGCCTGTAGCTTTTGCACTGACTGGAGGGAATCGGTGTCTTCCTCCAGGGGGGCAGGAATGATGTGCTCCTTAGGAAGCTCCTAACACACAGTCGTTGACATGATGGTCACACGTGTTGACAGGTGGTTCTGCGTGTCACCAGGTCTGCTTGGGGACCTGCAGCAATGGGGACCTAAGCAAGGGCAATGTACAGCATGAACCACTCACTCCTGTGTTGGCATGCAGGACAGGTAAGGGGACAAAAGTGAGCAGCAGGGCAGCTGTCTGGGCTGGATCCCCTTTAGTGACGGATGTATCGGCTGCATCCAGCCAGGAGGAGGAAATGTGTGTCACTCTTTGCTCCCAACTGGCTGTTGAAATCTCAGAGAGGTTTCTAGATCTGTGATCTCAGGATTGCGATTTCCAGCCCACAGTGATATTGTTCCTGGGGAATCACTTCAAGCACATCTCCAGGATAATGAATGATGATCTACTTATTCCCTTGGAGTTTTCAAATATCGGATTTGGATGTGGGTCGTTTCTAGACGAAATCTTGAACCATGGAAATGATTCTTCTACCCTTCCTACCCAAATACAAAGAAGGCAAGACACAGGGGGCCAGAGAGGAGAAAGATGCTCTACTTACTCATATCTACCCCTCCCCACTTTGAAAGGCACTTGCAACTAAGGTGGCAATTCTGGGGGACCTTCATGCTGGTACTTTAATTTCCTATGTACTAAGCTCCCCAACTACCTAAAGATTTTGCAAAGTCAATTTTTAAAGCATTAATAGCAATCATGCTTAAGTGTTTCTGAAAAATTTTAGAATCACTTCCTGTGTATTATTTTTGTAGTTCAAGGAGAATTTTATATGCATAAAGATTTCCCTGACTCTTGAAGTCAGGCTAAGGTCTTGGAAGTTTCCTTGGGACAAGTGGGAATGTGAGAGGACCCAGAAAAGCACATGCTTCTACCCTTGGGAGCAGCAATAACCCATTTGATGTGACTCACAATAAGCTGAGAGGGGCCTGTGAATTCTTGGTAACTGAGAATTTTTAGACAGCATTTCATTGCTATAGGAAGGAAGGTAAGCAGAGTTCCTTTCAGGAACAGTAAAAATAGAAATGATCTAATGCAGGGAAAGCAAGAGAGGGAAGAAGAAACATGGAATGAAACTTAAACCATTACTTTGACTATCTCTTTCCATACACATCTTTGCAAAACCGTATCAGTATTACAAATGCCATGCCAATGAAGCTGAGATTGAAACTAACATGTTGCACTTGTTAGTTTATTATATGATATGCTAAAAGGGGGGGAAATGCCCGTCTGCATTTAGGCTTCCGTTCCCTAATCTTAAAATGTGTAAAAAGACTTATGGATCCCAAACTCAGGGACAAGGGTTTTCATACTGGCGCCACCAGACCTGTGGGTGTGAACTTTGGCAATTATTTTAAGTACTTTAGTCCTCATTTTCCTCTTTGCTTGAACTAAGCAATGGGACGAGATAATCTCTAAATTAGTTTGCACTCAAAAGGGGTAACAAAATATTGTCAGCAAAACAGAACCGCAGGTTCCCCACAAATGGGGCCCTTCATAGGCCACAACCTCCACGCCTCCTTCCTGGGCGATGCTGCTCTACATCATAACAGACAAATCCACAAGCACCCGGGTTCTACATTAAGTATCGTTTTTTGCTGTAAAGTTTTGAAAGGGCTTTGTAATTTGTTTTTGAAATTCTCTGGCAATGAGTAACTCATTTAATTTCCTGTGGTCCTGATTTCTCTGCCATCAACATGGGATTTTGACCAGCAGTTGAGTTCCCATGTTTGCACTTGCTGATTCTGGGGTGCCAATAGGTGGGTGGATGTCTGGCCCAGCAACCCTCTATAAAACAGGGACAGTGGCCATCTGAGTGTCATGGGGTTGGAAGGCTGAAAGCCATGGCTGCTGTGCCTTGCTCAGAACCCTGCCTGGCACATGGTAAGCATTCGGGAGAAGTCAGCTTTGATTTATGTTCAGTCTTGGAATCTTTTTGGAAATGAGAAAACTCCATAAACAAAAAAGATCTGCAAAGCTGAAATTTAAAAATTCATGAAGTTGCCATAATGTTGCATTTTTTGACATTTAATTAAACATTTATATACTTTGATTTTTTTGTTCTACTTGTTTTGGATTTAGACCCAATAACACTTTCTTTTCTGGCATATCTGTGGGCCCTTGAAATGCTCTGGGCACTGTCCCTAAGTTCCACCGAACACTACACTTGATGAAAAACTCGGAGGGGGCGAATCGTGCCTCAGTAGCATCGAAAGTTGGTACTTGAGATCTAAAACTTGGGTGCTTTTCAATATGTACATTATACAGCTGAAGAAGGGTCTCTTCCTCACCGTTGTGGAAAAAAAGCATGATTCTTGTAGAGCATCCTTGGGATCCTCAGGAGATTGGTTTTAGGATCCCTCATAGGCACCAAAATCTGCACATCCTCAGATGTCCTGTATCAAATGGTGTAGTACTTGCATAGCACCTGCACATATCTTCCCATATACATCAGATCATCTCTAGATTACTTATAATACCTAATAGAGTGTTAACGCAATATAAACAGTTGTTATACTATGTATATTTTAGGAAACAAGGATGAGGAAAAAAGTTTGTACATGTTCAATACAGATGCAGTTTTTTTCCCAACAGTTTTAGTCAGAGGTTGGTTGAATCCTCAGATGTGGCACTCACGGCCGGCCGCACCCGCTCAGCATGGCTCGTCCCTCCAGAGTGCCTGGCTCTCTAGTGCAGTGCGACTTCTCCGGCACAGGAGCACGTTCAGCCACCCTTTGAGTTTCCTAAGTGAACATGAAGCGCCAGAGCAGTTTTCATTTGTGCGCGGCGGCCCCTTCGGCTGATTGTGTGCTCTGTGGCTTGGCCTCTGAGTGGGACGGTCAGGTCCCATAGTCATACATGCATCTCCCACAGGGCAAGTGGCCTCACAGCCTCCTAATGGATTGCGGTTGACAGCCACAGTATGATAGTGCATTAGATTGCATCTCCTCCCTCTCTGCTTTCAGGTGGATTTTGATTTTTTTTTTTTCATCCTCTAGTCACTTTCCACTTCTCATTTTGTACAAACTTTCCCTGTGTTTTCCCAAAGGCCTGGGTTTTTTCCTGTAAGCTGTACGGCTAGGAAAAATGCTAGGAAAGGCATTAGTGAAAAATTGATATTGTGGGTCTCTCAGAACGCTGCCACTTCCACCAAAATGAAAGAAAAGAGAAAAATTTCCAGAAGTTTTGCTTACGTAATTAAAACCTAACCCCCTATCTGGGATCTGTGTTTACATTCACCTGAACAATTTGCAATTTCTGAGTTCTGTTCTTTCCATATGCTTTTCTTTTAAAATAGTTTTTAAGGAGGCTTGCTTTTCGGCTATACTCGATGAAATGCTGACATTATGGGAGGGATGAATTAGGTGTAATTAGTGTGTATTAACAGCTCTCTTATCAGACACATCACAGGACACTGGCATTTGGTTGGACAGGAAGGTCTTTTCGAACATGCAGGTTATACAGTGTCATTGAGAAAGTTTGCCGTAGTCAATGGCAAATACTCCAAATATTCTTCCATAGGTGAAAGCCACCATGGGGAAAAATTTAAGTACCCAAAACAAAGTTCTTTTCTGTTGGACTTTTAAAAAAGTAACACAATAGAATTAATCCGCCAACTCTCTAGACCCCAATAAAGTCAGTTACTGGCAACACATTAATTTGGTGTCTCCATGAATTGCACACACTGTACTCAGGTTCCATTAAAGTGAGTATTGACTGAAGCCCGCAATGTTATCGAAATCATTCAAGTGTGCTTTCCTGTGCTGAAATGTTGAACATTTGATATTTTATTTGCTTGCTTGATTTCATTTTTGTTTTCATCCACCATGGCTTATAAGACGTCATCTGGTCATTTGAGATAAAAAGTAAACATTTTAAATAAGTGGCTCCTTAAGAACTATATAAGTTTATGGCCCTATTAGATTTGTTCCTGGTGTCTCCTTAATTTTAATTACCTTTGAGTGGTTGTATGATATTACTAATTCATTCATTTTAAGGAGACAAGGAGGAATATGCAGTGACATGCCTTGCTCTTACCTGACATTGTTTGCAGGAAAGAGCCCAGCATTTCAGAAGTGAACCAGATTGCACAGAGGTGCCCTGGGGAGCTGCAGGGAGTGAAACAGGAGACTGGAGCCAAACCCGGGTTCAGAGCTGATTCTTGCTCCTTAGCGGTGGTGTGTCTCAGTTTCTCTCTCTATAGAATACTTCTGATACTTCTCTTGCAGAGAAGTGATGATTAAATGAGACAGACCAAGAGGCAGGCTGGGATGAGGGCTGAGAGCCCAAGTGCCGAAATGGCTCTCCATGGTGACTACACGCCCCCTGCCCTAAACTCTGCTCCTCAGGTGTAAAGCCAGGAAGACGATGTCCTTGTCTTGGGATTTCTTGTGCAGAGTGAATGGAGTATGACATGTGAGAACCTAGCCCAGTGCTGGATGCAGATGTCTCCTTAAATAGTACCTCTTATAACCAGACTGTATGCCAGGGACCCGGGCAGGTCTCTTTCCCCATCCTGCAACTCTTACCCGGGGAAACAAATGGAATTCGGCTCAAGCAGAGGCCAAATATTTGCCATTGCCAAATTTTTAGGAAGAGGAAAAAAAAAAAAAAACACCCAAAAGCTGGCAAATTTGGCCCTCAGGATGTAGTACAATAAGGGCTTTTTTCTCCTTTTCCTTCCAGTCCACCTATTAGTAACTCCAAATGCTGACACACTGAACCAGCCTCAACAAATCCATTCTTCATAAAGCACAAGCCCATTATCACACAGGTTCTCTGGAGGAGAAGTGGGGTTTTTCCAAGTAATCAAAGGTTTTGTCAAAACACAGTGCTGTGTTTTAGTGGAACATTAAGCATGCAGGCTGACGTGTGACTTGCCAAGGTTCCTAGCCTAGAAGCTTCCACCAGGTCATCTGTAAGATAAAAATAACGATAGTATAGGTCTGTCCACTACAGAGGGTTGCTTTGTATACACTGAGATACTTTATATCAAAATGTGTTTTAAATCACATATCTTCCAGATAATAGAAACACAATATGCGTTAAATAATTGAAAATGGTAATCAAAAATCTATTACCATTTTGCATGTATTATACACAAACCCTTCAATAAAATAACGACTGGTTCCTTGAGGATAGATTTCATTTTATTGTACCCTTCAAGGCCGGTGAGAAGGAAATCACAGTGAAGAAATGGTCATTTAAATCAGCCAGCACTGTGAATCCGTACTTTCAGAAATTTTTGTCTTGGGTGAAATTGTGAGACTATCTTACCGTGTCCTTGTCCTACCTCTATCTACCTCTTCAAAATGTGGGAAACAAAGCAAAAGCAACCTTGGCAAACTGTTGAGAGTTTTATTTGTGGGTATATTGTTTTCTTTACCAAAACCCAGAACCATTTTCCTCCTCCCACTGTATTATCTCGTGTTCTACTGATGAAACACATGGCCGAGGCGCAGAACAGTAGCACAGTGGGAAAGATCATGGTGTGGCTTGCTGGGACCTCCTGCCTCGTTTTCCCGCCGTAGCTTTTTACATATGGTGCTGCCTGAGATTTCTAGATTAGGTTTCAGGGAGATGAAATACCATACCCTTGAGCCTTGCTGCCAGTATCAAAATCTGCAGCTGCTTGCGGGTGAGAGTCTTCCAAGGCCCGGCTCGCTGTCAGGTCCATTTGCTGACGCACAGGCTGCCTGCCCAGCCAGGGCAAGATCAGAGAAATCCCTGCTACTCCTTGGGTGATTCAGTCAGTCTCAAAATAAATAGGTAGCCGAGTGTGGGGAGAAAGAACTGGAAACCACTGAAATCTGAGTCTCGAGGGCTAGGCTGTTGTGGAGCTGCTGTGTTGATCTCTGAAAGGAATCCTGAGCCCTGGGCAAGGGGGAGGCAGGCCAGGAGGAAAGCTCACTGGCGGGGGAGCACAGGCCTGGGTTCTGGCCCTGCCTATGCCTCCCTGCATTCTCAGCAGCTCACATCTTCTCTTAAATCTCTGTTTTCTCATCTGTAGAAAGCGGGTGGTTATTTTTGAGGTTTTTATCAGCTCCTAAATGTAGGATATTGTGTTTGTAGGAACATATGTGCTTTGAAAGCATTAGCTTCTGGCCTGGAGAAGAAGAGCTGTGGCCTTGTATGGTTTCCTGCGCCGAACTATCAGGACGGAGAGGATGGTACAGAAGTAGGGGTGGGATGGGGGGAGGGGCGGAGCCCTCACAGCCCAAGCTGGGGAAAGAGAGGAATAAAAGTCCACACAGAGTGACGTGCTGCAAGTAGGGGAAATCATCCTAACTAGATTTCCCATGACTTTGGCAATATTAAAAAAATAAAAGACATCCTTAAACCCACAAAGTGCTCAATTGTCCAAGTCTCAACATGGCCAACTTCCCAAAGCTGGCTGGTCAGAGACCTTGGTGTTAATTCCTCAGCCAACTAAAAAAAGATGGTGTGAGTTGAGTCGACTTAATTGTTGGAGCCGTTTGGTGAGCGAGGCTGCCTCCCACCTCAGCCCCCTCGCAGTATTATGGGCTGTTCTTCATTACCTGCCCTACCTATCTTCACAATCTAGCCGCAAACAGCTCTGGTTGACCACACCACTTCCCTATTGAAAGTTAATACTGTTTGACTCATTCTGTGCTACTAACCTGAAGCCAAAGAAAACAAGCCAGAGAATAACCGGCTTGTATGGGGTTTGGAGAGCTCTCAGCGGCCCTGCTTTCAAAATCCTATACAGTAGCTTTACTATATCTCTCGGCTGCAGCTGCAAAGACAATGAAGGAAGCAGAAGTAGCTAAAAAAAAAAAAAAAAAAAGTTGGGGGTGGTGAAGGGACAGGAGAAAGAGAGGGCGGGGCCCCCTCCGGCTGGGAAAAGACAGCCCTGGCTGCCTTACTTGCTGGGGCTCCTTCAAGGATCTCAGACTTTTGCTTAGTACAGCAAGGTATTCACACAGAATAGAGACCGTCGAGGGTGTTAAAAGGAGAGAAAAGTTCAAAACACCCTGGAAAAGGCCTTCTTCCTATTGCCAACTAGTGGAGAGGAGCAGTGAGTGTGGTCCTGCAAGGCCCGGGTCGCATGTGCAGAGACCCAAGGTGATGACAGGCAGAGAGAGAGAGAGTCTGTAACCTTCGATCTGGAACGGAACTTGTCTGGGAGAGTGCCCTCTGGTTTGCTAGGGAAGTAGCCCTGTCTTCTCCCGCTCCATCCCACAGCTGACCCAGATGTGGCCACCAGGGCAAGTGGGGCACTTGCGTCTTGGAATAAATAGAGTTTTCCCGCTCCAAAACACCTCGCAGACAACAGGGACCGACATTCCCTCACTGAGCTACAGCTCTCCGTGAGTCCAGGCAAATAGCTCTGTGTCCCTTTGGGTAACTGCCCCTGTTGTCCCTTCACAGCTGGTGGCTGTTTCCAGACTCCTGCTGACAGAAGTGGGCAGAAGGCAGCCCAAGGCCTGGGTGAAACTGTCCTGCCCCGAGCATCCCGATAGCCTTTTTTCTGGATGCGTGAGAAAGGGCTGACTGTCCATAAAAACACCTCCTGACTGTTGGCCGTCATGCTAAGAAGCATTCCTTGCCGGCCAGGCCTGCTCCACATCTCTCCGAGGCCCTTGGCTGGCCCCTGGGTCCCCTCTTCCTTGAAGCCGGCCCAGAACTTCAGTGATGCTAGTGACTGGAGAGAGGAGTGAGGATGAGGTGACCCCCTTGGCTGCTGCGAAGGCCTTGGGGCTGGTTGGGCAGCACCGTGAAGAAGGGACTTCCTCCCTGCTTTTCGTAACCTCAGAGGGGTGGAGATCACTAGGCAGGCTGCTAGGTGAGTGTCCCTTAGTAAGTCCAGCACAGGGAAGGGCTGTTTGAACACTTATGTATTCATTCAGTGAGTGTCAATTGGAGCATTGCTCACCCCTGAACAAGTCTCACTTCCCTGGGTCCCGTGCAAAGCCATTTGGTACTGTTGCAATTATGCAGGAGCTCTGCTGGCGGGGGATGGGCCCGCAGAGCCCTGCAGGGATGGAAGAGGCCTGCACATGCACAGGCAGGGCCCGGCCCCAAGATGGCACAGGGGGAGCAGGCCTCTGGGACTTTGTCTCCATCCCCAAGGCCTGTCCACCGGACGCTCCCCACAGGGGACATGATCCACAGTGCCTTGAAGAAGCAAGTTGATAATACTCCCCATTGCAGGCTGGCAGGGGAGCTGGGGAGCCAGGATTTTGCCCCTCTGCCCCTGCAGAGGGCCACCCCTGGCTAGGAGTGAGACACCAAACAATTCTCCACCCTAAGCTACCATTTCCTCTCCTGCCACCAGACAGCGCCATGGTGACCAAGGGTGCCCCGTGACGGCAGAATCCCATTCCTCTGGTTTTGGGGGCACATCTTCAGGGGCCCACATTAGTGAGCTGCAGCCTCACTGCCTATGACAGCTTTGAACTTGGGGAACTGTGTACTGGTTTGGTTTTCATCCCCTGAGTCTCGGGGGCCTGGTCAGGGAGAAGAAGGGCATGGCCCTGGGGCCTAGGGCCTGAAGTTGTGTTAGCTGTTGATCTTGCCTTGGCCTCAGCTGCCTTCCCCCCAACCCCACCTGTTTGTCATCTCCCCCACCTGTATCTTTGTGCTTGCCTGGAGCACAGAGGCTGAGCCCACGTCTTCTGGGCAATCATGGGATGCTTCATGTGTGTGTGAGATGTAAGGATGTGATGTGCGAATGTGTGTGATATAAGTACGTGCCGTGTGATGTATCTTTGTATATGTGATGTACATATGTGCGTACAGTACTTATGTGCATGCACATGATATGTATATGTATGTGTATGGTATGTGTGATTCAAGTATGTGGTATGCTTGTGTGTGTTGTGAATATGTGTGATGTGTATGTGTGCGGTATGTATATATTGTATGTATGCATTTTGATGTTATATGTATGTGATCTATGCATGCATTTATGTATGTGATGTATCAAGTAACATGTATGATTTGTGAGTATTTAATATAAGTATGTGATATAAATGTGATGTATGAAGATATATGTGCATATATGATTTATGAATGTGCGTGCAAGTATACATAGGAATGTATGTAATACAAACGTCTGGTATGTGAATGTGTGCAATGTGTGTGATATATGCATATGTATTATGTGATGTGTATGAGATGAGTGTATATGCACATGCGTGTCATGTGTATATGTATGCATATGATACGATATAAAATATATGATATGTGGATGTGCTTGGTGAGTATATATGTGTGGTATGTGCATGTGTGTTGTAGACGTATATAGTGTGACAGACATATATGGTATGTGTGCATGTGGTACAAATTCATGGTCTGTGTGGTATGGTATGGTACATATGTATGTGTGCTACGTGTATATTGTGTGATAGATGTACGTGATATGTGTGCATGTGGTTATAATTCCGTGATCTGTGTGTGCTGTATGATGTGTGTGTTGTAAGTCGGTGGTCTGTGTGGTGTGTGGTGTATGTATGTGTGTTGCATGTGTATTGTGTGATAGATGTATGGAATGAATGTGGGTATGCATGTACTATAAGTCCATGAAATATGTGGCGTGTGATATGTGTGCTCGTGATATGAGTATGTGGCGTGCGTGTGGCGTGTGCATTTTTGTGAGCATGTGTGCAGGAAGCTCTCACCCTGGAGAGAGAAGAGAGGCTGCTGCTGTCCTTCTCCTGGGTCCAGGTGCGCTCTCCCCTCGGCACCGGGGCTTTCTGCCCATCCACTTTCAGTTTTCGGTATGACGAAAGAAAAATGAAGATGTATTTCACTGGCTGATGGAACTTCTAGTGAGACGGTTCTCCATGAAACTCGGTCTGCTCAGCGATGACGTTCTCACATGATTCACTGCAGCTGAAACTGCAGTTCCACGTTCCTTTGCCCCAAATGCATCCTCCTTTCCCACCCTCAGTGGAAGACGATGGGATGGCGCTGAGCACAAAGGGTCTGAGCATTTATCCTTCAACTGGCCGTTCATCCCTCATTTAGTGATCCTACTATGTGCCAGGTGTGCTTAGGCACGGGATATGGCCGTGAGGAAAAGGAGCAAAGTCCTCGTCTTCTTGGACCTTGCAGTTCAGGGCCACAGACACACCTTTAATGACACTGCCTAATGCCATGGAGGAAGCCAAGGCAAAGGGCTGGGGATTGGCATGCGGGAAGAGTTAGTAGTTAAGGAGAAGATGAGGTTGAGCAGCTGCAGGAAGGAAAAGGAGGACCAGGCCCACAGGTGTCTGAGAGTACAGTGTTCTGGGCAGAGATCCTGAGGCAGCCAGACCAGAGCACTAGAAAACAGGCTAGGGTGGCTGAAGCAGAGTGTTGACCTAAGCCCATCTTCATCTCAGTTTCACATAGGGGCACACACCTTAGGAAGCAGGTTTAGCGAAGTACCAGCCTGACCTCCAAAATGCACGCTTGATGCCATGGAAGGGCTGGTGCAGAGGCATGGTGTGGGGTCACGTGGAGAGGGTGCCCCATGCACCGGTGGACTCAGTGGGCACGTGCTTACCTGTTGCCACCTGCTAGAAACCAGGTCTTCCCGGCCAAAGGCAGTGCAGTCCCTGTGGGTGAGTTTCCGGTGTCTCTAGAAGTGCCCCCCTAGTAGGTAGAAAGCATTACCTAAGAGAGGAGACATCAGCAGACTTCCCCACTGGCTCCCTGTGACTCAGGTAGGAAGAGGTTGAGAAGGGAGAGCAGAGCCCTGCACATGGGTCAGGAGGGTGACAACTAATGGTTAATACTCACATTCCTCCCACCCTGATGGCCCCCAAAGTGTCACTACTTCCTGGCCATACAGGACTCAGGGACATGAGAGTCTGTAGCCTTTGATGGTTTCTTGGCAAGTTTTAATGTGAATTTAATGCCCTATTTCCTCTGGACTCAGACTTAGGGCCATAAAGGAAGAGGCAGGAGGAGAACGGTGTGTCCTACTAGGTGGGATCCCAGGAAAGCTCAGCAAGGTCTGCTGGAGAGAGAGGATCCATGAAAAGTGATGGCCATGGTCACTAAAAACTACCCCTCCATGAGGCCATGAATGCAACAGAAGGCGTGGAGACACAAGGAGAGCAAATTCATGGGTCACCCATCTTGTCTAAGCCGCTGGCAGGTGGGGGAGCCCCAACTGGAACACATCGTGGGCATTGAGATGGAGTTCTTAAGACTACCTTGCTGGTCAGACTTGGGACTGGCTCCCACAGGCCCAATATCTGCCTGAGAGAAACACAAAAATCTTTGAAAGGCATAACATTATGTTAAGTTGCTCAAGAAAGACTGTGCTGAAGTGGGGCATGGTGGTACACACTGGTAATCCCCAATTTGAATAATTTAGTAATTTAACGAGACCCTGCCTCAAAATAAAACATAAAATATGGGCTGGGGATGTAGCCCAGTGTGAAGGCCCTGGGTTCAATCTCCAGTACCAGGAAAGGAAAGGGAAGGGAAGGGAAGGGAAGGGAAGGGAAGGGAAGGGAAAGGAGAAAAAAGAAAAGATTGCACTTAGAGTTGTTCAGCAACAATGGAATCGGTACAAAATCACAGCATATATAATTGCTGCAGATGGTTTTAGAGCCCCTTTGAGTAATCCATCTTAGTCCTTTAATTCCAGACTACCAGATAAGGAGGCGGGGTAATGAAGAGACTTGCTCTTGTCCACAGCAAGGTCTGGAGGAAATGCAGGTTCAGGATGGAGAACTTGAATGCCAGGCCGGCAGTGGCGTCTCCCTGGGGACGTGGCACTGCTCCGGAGGAGAGAGGATTATGGTTCCTACACTAACACCCTGATCCTTGGGGGCACGCCCAGGTCTTAACTCCTTCCTTTCCGGAGTGGAATAGGTTCCACGGTGACCCTTTCCTGCTGTTCCCTGAAGTCCCATCTTGGATGGCCTGGCAGGAGTTATTTCCTGCTTGGAGAGCTTGGGGTTCACTTTACAGAGTCCCCTCATTGAGGTGAGCTGGTAGACTCTGTCCAGGTATAGTGGAAGACACACACAAACATTGGCAGAGCGGCATTTGAGCATTTTTAGCTGCTCTATCTATATTCAAGAATTTTAAAAATAAAGAAAAAGACCAGCACATAGTTATCACCAAATCAAGGCCGTCACTCAGTGCCCAGGGACACTTTGTGCAAACACAGCGGGACATGCATCCAGCCCTCTGTGCCTAGGGTGCTGCCACTGCCAATTCCACCAGGCACAGATTGAAAATAGGAACAAATATTGTACCTGTACTGAACACATACAGACTTCCTATTGCGTTGCTATTGCCTAGACAATATGCATATCAACTATTTACAGAACATCGACACTTTGTTAGGTATTATGTCATCTAGAGATGATTTCAAGTATATGGGAGGATATGCGTAAGTTGTGTGCAAATAGTAGACCACTTACATAAAGGACTTGAGCATCCTAGAACTTTGGTATCTGCAGAGGTCCTGGAATCAGTCTCCCGTGGATACCAAGGGACCACTGTATTTAGGATTTTATTTCCCAGTGCCCTACAGATTAAAAGCAGGCAGAAGAAGGGATGCAGCAGAGGAGCTGTATGCGTCACCAGAGGAACCCCCCCCCTTTCCTCCCTCCCTGCCTCCAGAATCTTATTAGAAATCTAGCTTTTGGGGGACCCCTATCCCAGACCCACCAGGCTGGAACCTCCCTGTAAGGCCCACTCAAGTGTGGAGTTGCCGCTGTCTACCACACATCACAGTATAGCCCCTGGCTGTCCTAGTTCTGCACACAGACTAGGAGGGGAGCGGGACCGTAAGGGCAGACAGTGCCACAGTTGAAGCCCTAGTGCCTCTGTGATCTAAAACTAGGGAGCTCTGCATGCCTTTGTCTCTTCATTCTGGGTTCGCAGAAATATGTGTGCGTGTGTTGGGGGCTGTTAAGGGGCTGGGAGTACTTTCGGACCTGCACCCTTTCTGTAACTTGCTGTGTGAGATTGGTTAAATAATACCCAACCTCTCTGAAACTCACTCCGCACAAATTAGTTTAAAAAACATGGCTGATTTCTATGGCCCCTCCAGTACTGCAGTACAGCAACTTCATGCTATTCTCTTAGCTTAATGATACAAGATTAAGTGGGGGAGTGAGGCTGTCTGTATTTATAGAAAATCGGACAATATATAAACATGCACGTGTAATATGTACTAGGGTAACACATGAACACACATATATCATTATGTACTTTATGTTACATTATACATTGGATGTATAATATACGAATGATCAATAACATTGTACAGTATTTCCCAACACGGAATGAGCCACCAGATGGCTAAGTTTGCTATGAGGAAGGGTTATTTACCACCTGCAGAAGACTTCAAGGAAGGACACTATCTACATCCAGTACCATCGCTTTAAAATCTTAATGACACTTGGGGCTGGGGATTTAGCTTAGTGGCCAGAGTGCTTGCCTAGCAAGCCCAAGGCCCTGAGTTCGATCCCTGGCACCACAAAAAAAAAAATCTTAATGACCCTGGAACCCAGAGGACTGACATACAGCAAAAGTGAGTTGTTCTCTGCACACATACTTTTTTTTTTCCCCCCATAGTCATAAAACTGCAGCAAATTAAAAGATGATTCCATGTTCTATGTCCAGATCCATGTACCTAGTATCAGGGTGACTGGCAAACCTCCTCTGAAACGTAAATATCCGTTTACAAGTGAGTTGTATGAGATTCATGTGTCTTGCTAAGAGAAGCTTGATTTGATGCACGTGCACACACAGAGATGCGTATATTTTTGATGTTATCTTTCTATGTAGATTTTTTTTTAGCTGTTCATCCTGATGATACTTTTAGTCTGCACCTTTTTAATTTTTGTGTTGAAAATCTATCAAGAAAATTAGTAACCCCATCCATATCAGGAACGTGGACTGACATGTTGTTGGTTGCTAGAACATTCCATATTCTCTCTACCCAAACTTATACAAGAAAAGGTGGCAGTTTAACCTTCTCGTTTTCACTGATAGAAGCTCATACAGTGATCATTTCACTTACTCTCAGGCACAGAGCACAGTGATGTCTTGAAAAAGGCCGTTCAGTTATCAACGAGATGTGTGTGCCTGTTCAGTATAGTTTTTACAGGACAAAAGCGAAAGCTGTTCTCATCATTTCTCAGAAAATATTGTAACATTTAGGGACGTCCTGATGGGCAGCCATCCCAGGAAACTACAGAAATGTCTTTGAAATGAAGTAAAATTTAGCAAATGGCATTCATTTATTTTTATTACATTTTCCCTTTTCCTTTTTTTTCCCCCTTGGCTTCTAGTGACTCTGCATGTATCATAAAATTCTAATCAAGTACTGCTTTTCAAAGATGTAAAAATAGTAATAGAAGAGTTTAGGATTCTTTTCAACTCCGTTGAAGATCCAATAAGATGTCACAGTATGAAACCTGGAGGTAGCCCCCGTTTTAAGCACCACCCTGTAAACATTCACAGTTGATTTCCAACATGCTCAAACAACCAGGCCACAACATGTACTGTATATGTTGAAGGCTGCATCATAATTTTACCAGTGGTTTTATCCAGGGTCGAAATCTCATTGCCCTCCAGGGCCCAGTACTCAGAAAGAAGAAAAATGAATTTCATAGTGAGCATTTTCCATACTCCTCTATTTAAAATTCAGGGGGCAATTAACATGTTAATAGCATGCAGATACAGGAAACCAAATACGTAAAGCATTCGTTTTCCCCAGCCTGAGAGTTTATATCGGAAGCAAAATACATTTTATGCAAAATATTGCTGTTTGGCACCTGAAGACTGGTGGTTTCAGAAAAGAAGAATTAGGTGTACCTCAGCTCGAGCTTATAAATGCATCTGGATCACACCTTGAATATGACGATGCTTTTCGTTTCCCGTATGCCTGGTGTTGCAATTCTCTAGCACTGTTGTGAGCATAGGGGTCAAGTTTGTTCCAAAGGCTCCAGCTCACTCCCATAACGGACGTGGGATGAGCATGGAATGAACTCTTCCCCCGTCTTCCGGCACTAAGCTCAGCCCCAAGACTCCCAGGACTTAGGAAATGGCTTAGAGTGAAGAATTGTTTTTCTCTGAGAGTTGTGCCCGAACATTCCTGCTAAAGCAGACAGTCATCATTTAATCTCTGTAAATGACTACAATTTTGGCAGGTGTCAGCTGGTATAGAAATGGCTCACATTAAAAGTCTTTTTTTAAGCATAGGGTAATAAGGGGTGGCTAATAAAAATAATAATCTCACATGTGTCTGGCCAGAGGGGCTTGCCTGAAATGATTTAATTCTTGTTGGTTTCTCATGGCACACGTCCCCAAGTGTCCTGCAGCAGATGCACTAGTAGATAGCCTTTCTTCAAAGTCTGACCAAACATGCCGCCACACCCAGTGCGTGTATTCAGAATGATCCCGTGCACACCATTCCCCTGGGTCACTCAGTGTCCTTCACACAGTGTTCTTCAAAAATGCCACCGGGCGCCCAAGGAATGTGAAGTTGAAACACAGACAAAACGTACTGGAAGCCCTGGCTGGCCAGCATTCTTTCTGAGCCCGTAGAACTCTCCAGAAGCATGGTTCCTGCCATTTTCTTTCCTAGACTCCTAATACTAGGCATTAAGCTG
Organism: Hystrix cristata; assembly: GCA_004026905.1. Lineage (NCBI taxonomy): Eukaryota > Metazoa > Chordata > Mammalia > Rodentia > Hystricidae > Hystrix > Hystrix cristata. Next base: position 25,541 of record PVJO010005388.1, on the reverse strand, counting down.
TGGCAGGCATTTAAAGGGCAGAATTATGTTTTAAATGGTTTTTGAGTTAGAATGTTTTTCTTCAAAGAAACTTGAGATTTGTGTGCGTGCCTGTGTGTGTGTGTGTGTGTGTGTGTGTGTGTGTGTGCGTGTGAGATCATCAGGAAGTTAGGGTCTGTCACAAGGATGAGAGGAGGGAGGACTAAGGGAGTCTCTGTCTGAGCACATTGAATTATGCCATGACTGACTGAAGTAGAATGTTCTAGAAAAAGACAATTTTGTACTTCTGAGGGAAAGGGATAACAGGGCTGCTCGGGAACCTGGCCCCTTTTGTCCACAGAGCTGGTGCTTAAAATACCCAGCCCATAAGAGGCCTCTCACATGTGTGCCGGCCGAGCCTGCGTGACTCACGGTGTTTGTGTTCGAGTGGAGTGTTGTGGGCTGGAGCGCTGAATCAGAGTCCAGATTTGCCTTGGTGACACATGAAAAGAGGGAGCGTTGCATTTGAACTACACAAATATTATGCTTAAGTATTTTTCCTCCTTTTGGAGCCAAACAGGTCTTGTTAATGATAAAATCACTGCAATATAGTGGGCCCTTTTTCTGGTCTGGAATTTGAAACTCTGTCAACGGTGCCAAGGGGCCCTGTAGCAGGAAGAAATGGCAAGCCGTGGAGATTTGGAATCATAACACAAGTTATACAATTTAATTTTATAATTGTAGCGAAAATGGGCTGCTCCCGGCCCCGCTCCTACCCTGGGCTGTGGGGAGTGGAAATGAGGGTCCCCATTCTAATTTAGGATTGGGGGAGGGGACAGGAGGGAAATGTTCTGGGGGCAGTAAGCTGGCTACTTCTCTAGTCTTGTTCTGAGGTTGCTTGACAATCAAGGGTTTTGGTGACATGGATCAAGGACTCTTTATTCAAACAAACCTCAAGGGTATAGAAGGAACAAGAGGCCATCCTCTTTGATTGAACGAGGAAGGAATCAGCCAGGGTCTTCGTGCTGTGTCCCTTTATGGTACCCCAACTCTGCCATCTCTAGTTTAATGGCACTTGTTGGTAGATTCAGAGACGAAACTGGAGGTCCAGCCGACCTGTCCCGTCCCATGTAAGCACCTCTGCTTGCCATTCCCTGGTGACGGTGATTTTGATGAGGAGCACGAGGACTGAGGCAAGGACACCTGCTGTCCATATAGACATTGAGAACCCACCTTCCCGCCTTGATCCTGAGTCCTCCCCGGGGAGAGTCAACTCCCACCCCGGGGAGGCTCACCCAACCAGCTGATTGCTCCCTCGAGGTTCCCTTAGGCTCAGCCCCTGGGAGCATTGGACAAAGCCCAGTCTCCTTCTTCCTGCCCACTCCTTCTTAGGGTGCACCCAGGGAATGGGCTTTGCGAGGAAAGAAGCTCCCAATAAACCTTTGTGGAGAGGAAGAGGGGCTGCCCTGCACGTACCAGGAAATCTGAGTCCCCCGGGGCTGTGGGTTTGCCACCCCGCCCCATTTCCTGTTGGAAGGGGTGTGCTGCTAAGCTCCGGGGCCCACACAGCCTCTCAGACCTGCCATGGGAGGGTTTTCAGGAAGGAGCAGTGTTCTGATGCTATGGGGGCAGCACCTTTCCTGGCTGCCATAGCTCAGCCCACAGCACGGGACCATGTGCCAAATGCTTCCTTCCCTACCACCATCGCTGCTGCCACCAACCAGCATCCTGCTGCATTCTGCCCAACAGAGGCGGTGTGGAGGGTCGGAGTAGGTGCCAGGGAGCACCCTGTGGCCAGTGTGATGAAAGAGACCCTAGCAGCACAGCTCTCCGTAGATAGCACATCTCTCTAAGGGTCATCTCCAGAGAGTCCACACCTTGTGGGTGAGGGGAGAGGGAGGGGAAAGGTAAGAAAACCCCCAGCTTTAGAAATTCCACGATGCATTTTCTGATCTCTTCCCTCCCTCCTTCCCTCTCCCCCTCCCCACTCCCTCTCCACCCACTCCCCACAATAGGACATCGTCAGAAACTAGATGATCAGACCAAGCCTGGGAGCTTGTCCTTTTCCGAGCGGCTCAGTGAACTGGAGCAGCTGCGGCGCACGGCCATGAGGGTCAGCCCGCACCACCCAGCCCCCACGCCCAACCCTCGCGTGAACCACTCCACTGCCTTTAACCCTCAGCCTCAGAGCCAGATGCAGGGTAAGTACCAGGGTGGAGCCCACTTGCTGCCTTGCGCTTGCCTTGAGGGGCCGCCACGCACAGAGCCTACCCAGAGCAGCCATGGTTTTTCCTGGATGCGCAGTCTGAGGCCGCATCCACCTGCTGAGGCACATTCACACGTAGCCAGATCTGAATGGAGAAGCATCGGTGCAGAGGAGACAGAGGAGATACGGGTATGAATATAGATACCCATAGTTGTAGATGCAGTGTCCCGAGATATCTGTGGGGAATGGGTTGCAGGACCCACAAGGACCCCAAAATCCTTGGGCACTCCAGTCCCTTGTATAAAATGGCATAGTACAGTATTTACGTTTAACCTACACCCATCCTCCCATAGACTTTAAATTATCTCTAGGTTACTTCTAACATTTAATGCACTGTAAATGCTGTGTAAATAGACATTACAGTGATTCATGCCAAGAAAAGAAAGTCTGTATGTATTTAGTATAAATGTAATTTTTAAAAATATTTTCAACCTACGGTTGTTTGAATCCTTGGATGTAGAACCCTTAGGGACAAGAATATATATAATTTTTTTAAGAGTAAGTTTTGGCTATGCTGGCTTCTCACCTATCCACCCATAAGGCTTGAAGACGCTCACAAACACACATGTATACATACAACTCCAGCAAGGTAAATGGTCAGATGTTTCAGGTTCTCATTGCCTTCAGATTATTTGTGAATTTTATATCTAATATATGTTATTTTAAAAAATACAAAGCAATGGTAGGCACGGCTGGATATCCTCACATTAAGCATAATACCTGTCGATCAATAAAGGATGCAGGTCTCCCTACCCCGTGGGGCTAGCCAGCCATTGTGAAAACACTGGAAGATGCAATAATTGCATAAAACCCACTGTGCCAAATGAGATAATAGATGCAGTTCATTTACATGGTGGAAGCGCTGAGGCCAGTGGCTGCTCTGTGATGCCCTTTTGAGAACCCCAAAGCAGTCACCTTCTCTATACCATGCGGGAGGCAGCTGTATATGATATGGTCACAGTAATAGCCCTTTGTCAAAGAAGCAGGCTTGTTCAACTCAAAGTGGAAGATAAACAACACATCTGCAGAAAAGGGCAGGCAGCCAGCAGCGGATGTGGTAGCTCCTTGCCCCCCTTGAAAAGCAGGAATGAGCTTCCCCAGGCGTTTTCTAGATGTGAGTGGTGTTGTGGGATGTACAAGCATCTGGTTGGTAGAGTTTCTGGGCCGATAGCTCTCTGTTGTGGTTAACACATGTGAGGCTCCTGCAAGGCTTGCCGGCATCATCTACAGAGCTTGAGAGAAAGCCCAGGCCTTTAGCAAGCACAGTTGTGTTTCTGGGGGAGGTTCTTTTGTTTAAGTGGAAAATTCCCAAGAAATCTTCCCATAAAATAACCATGCACACAGCTGTGAAGTGGGCTGTGTGTAGAGTTGCCCTTTTGTGTACAAACAGAGACTTTAGGCTTGATGCTGGGGAGGCTGCCTCTCATCTTTGCTTAGATATATTTAGGATGAGGTCCCAGAAAATCGGTGGTTTCCTGGCTCTTAATAATCATAAATAATGATTCAGAATATGCATACTGACTTCAAAAGATTCCACAAGTCTGTGTGGTAAATTAGGGCCAATCATACATGAAGTGGGAGAGATGGGGTTAGGGTGAAACAATACAAGATATTTTCTCTTAATTTGTTTGTGTCACTTGAAAATTACCGTATGTCACCTTCAGCACTCCATGTGTCAAAATCAAAGGGAAGACTTCTGTTTTCTTATTCTCTCCTTGCTTCACTGCCTGTTGATACCACTGGGTTGATAAAGGGATTTGTCTTTTTTCTACTGATATTGGAAGCAGAAATATTAAGCATCATTAAAGAAAATGGAAAACTCCACTACATGGTGGGGGGCAAATTAAAATTGTCACCATTGAGTCAACAGTTTGGGGGAATCTAATCTGATATTTCCTTTTATCAGATGATTCCTTGCCCCCCACCAAAAAAAGAGGGGGGCTGGGCAGATGGCACATTGGAATCATTGTCCTCTGTGAACAGGCACACTCGGGCAGGGTTGACACCGTGGATGGGCGGTCTCCAGCTCTGTGGAGGGCTGTGTGCTTAACAGAGTATCAGCTTTAATACCAAGCATCACCCCTTTCTTGCTCCTTCCAAAAACTTTTTACCTCTGCAACATTTAAGCAAGCATAACTCACTTTTAGAGTGCTCTAGGGGCTTAATCACTACTCTAGAGAATGTGTTAACTATATGGCTGATGTTCTTCCTCCACAAAATATGAATTTGATATGTAGTACTTCACTTGTAAAATGGCAAGAACAACATTCTAGAAATAAGTGTCTAGAATTTTCATGTAGAAATATCTTTCTTTCTCTCTCTTTCACTCTTGATCTTACTCTCTCACTCCTCTTTCTCTCCTGCTCCCTCTTTCCTTCCCTCTCTGTCTCTGTCTTTGTCTCTGACTCTACATGTCTGTCTTCTTCTCTCTTTTCATACACGAAAATGCTGTTTTACACATGTCAAGTTTTGAATAGATCCTTGAGCTTTTTTGTTAAACCTGGAAATTAAAATGTTAACAGAGGTAATGTGAAAGTGTAGGTCAGTCAATACTGTCACTTTTTTTTTTTTTTTTGTGCCAGGGATTGAACTCAGGGCCTAGCACTCTAACCACTGAGCTAGATTCCCCAGCCCTCCTTCACTTTTTCTTGACTTAAGGAAAATGGTTACTTTCTAGGCTTTATCCTCCAATATCCATATTACATTGAAGAGCACACTTTAAGAAATACAGGATGTGTTTTATGGTTCTCTTTGAAATGGCAGCTGTAGTTTTTAGAAATGTATTCTAGAAGTAGTCACAGCAGTCCTTCAGTGGTGTGGGCAAATGTTTTTCAGCTTTACAGAAACATTAGTCGCTGGGAGCTGGAAGAATAGTCAAAGTTTAGGGGAAGGCTGGGGACTGCGCCTTGCTAGGACCTCCTTGGAAGGGTGGAGCAGGCCGCTTCAGCTCTGTGGGCAGGAAATCACAAATACAGAATGACACCTTACTTATCTAGAATCAACTGTGCTTGAGAATCACTGAAAAGAGCCATCTCCAGTGATCTGGGGCAAGATGCAGATGGAGAGGGGCAGGTTGCCATGCCACCAAACCACTGTTTATTTGTTGAGGTTTTAACTATAGAAGGGCTGAGGTTAATTTCAGCTTCCTATTTTACCAAGTCTTAAAATTGAACAGAAAACCATTTTGTCATGGCTGCACGTTCGTGCAAGTCAAGACATCGTCATTAACTGCTACAGTTGAATTTTACAATTCTTTTATGTTCCTTTTAGAATAGGGGATGGGGCAGATTGTAGAGAGCTGGAGGGAACCGATGCCTGTTGGGTCACACCTCCCACTCAGAGATGCCTTCGGCAACCCAAGTGAGTAATTTTAAGAATTTGACTCTGATTTACCAAATCTGAGGAACCACATTTAAGGTGGTGCAACTTCCTTCTTTGGAGAGATAAAGATGGAGTGATGGATGCCGATGCAGATAAACTGAGGTCAGTGCTGTTGTCATTGCACATACTGGTTGCTATACACACCTAAACATACGGTTTAACTCTTTCGTTGGACCAGTTGTGGCATATTTAGCACAAGAGAGACTCTGATCTATAGTGTTCTATTCCCATAATCCTGTGGCATGGTTTACAGATGAACTGAACCTCAGGGATTAGCATCTGCCCACCAGCTTCAAGATCATAGGTGCTGAATGTGGAACTCGAACTCAGATCTTTCTGGTAGCAAAGCCTACATGGGCAAGTGTAGGGGGCTGCAGGCTGGAGCAACATGGAGAATAATTGCCATCAGCAGCAGAGCCACAGGAGAAGTTCTGAGCTTGTCACTCTTGCAGCATCCTGTGGTAAGTGTGTGCTACCATGATTAGGCAGTGACGATAATAATAGCTTTGGGCTCCTCAGTGGGCACCTTGATAATCTGTCTTCTTCTGGTACACGGACATGTCTTTTTAAAGATGGGGAGAAGAGGTTGGGGATTTAGCTCAAGTGGTAGAGCACTTGCCTAGCAAGCTCACGGCCCTGAGTTCGATCCCCAGCACCCAAACATTTTTTTAAAAATTTAAAAAATAAAATGAAGGTGGGGAGAAAAGAAAACTTAACTGAGAATAGTGAACTGCTGAGCATTTGTGAAAGGGGAACGTATGGGCAGGAAGATGGCTTCTCAGCTGCTCTGTCTCCTGTATCCTGTGTGTACAAGGCTCCCCTTGGGGGCCACTGGAACCAAGTTTTCCTGCTTATGCAAACCCAGGCAACATCTGCTCAGCCACTGCGGGGTAGGTGCCTTCAGAGTTCCATGTGGACTATGGCCATTTTGACAGTACTGGTTCTGCCTATCCTGGAGCAAGGGACATCTTTCCATTTCTGGACGACTTCTTCAGCCTCCTTCAGAGTACTGGAGTTTTCATGTAGAAGTCTTTCACTTCCTTAGTTAGGTTAATTCCTAGATATTTCACTTTTCTTGAAGCAACTCTGAATGATATCATTTTCAGAATTACCTTCTCATCTTGTTCACTGTCAATACGCACAAATGCTAATGATTTTTGTGTGTTGATCTTATATCCTGCTACTTTGCTGAAATTGGTTATTCTAAGAGTTTTTCACTGGCACTCTTGGGGTCTTCCATGTAGAGTATCATGTCATCTGCAAATAATGTGCCATGTACAGGATGCTAATAACTCCAATCAGTGTAAACATATGCCATAACCTGAGCTAAAACAAATAATATCAATAAGTATGGAAAAAGGTGGCTGGGGATTTAGCTCAGTGGTTAGAGTGCTTGCCTAGCAGTGCTAGGCCCTGAGTTCAATCCCCGGCACCTTAAAAAAAAAAAAAAAAAAGTATGTAAAAGGTGACTGAGGAATCGGTGGGGGGGAGAGAAGGGGAAGGAGATTAGAAAAAAGAAGCTGCAATATGTACATGTAGCTACTCCCCAAGATGATTGTAAACTGTGTGAACTACAAACATGTACTAGCAAAATAATTTCTTTTTAAAATTTTAAAAAAGGGAAAAAAGTTCCATGTGGCCCTCAAGAGGGGCCTTGACCTCTCAGACCACCTCCAATTCTTAGAATTCCAAATCATTTTTGTTTTGATATTTATGTTCCCTAAAAGTTAAACTTACTTTGGAAAGACCATATTGGCATCAACTATCTGCAAAATTCTGTGAGGTCCTGAATTGTCTGTTTCTCAGTTGTGTGGAGCTACTTATGCTAGTCTAATTCCCTCCTTATCCACTCTGTGGGCGAAAGGAAAGAAACCCTTCCACCCTCCTGCAGGAGAGGGAGTTAAACCCCCTGCATCCGGGGGCAATGCCAGACCGGCAGATAGAGACCTGGGAATCTCTCGCCCCAGTCTTCCAAGGGCTCATGATAGCACAGATGGCAATAAGCAGGGGGACAAGAATGCCACAAAGGCCCTTTCCAGCCTTGTGTAAAACATCTAACTGCATAGCAGTGTTCCCTCTCTCTGCCTGTCTCTGTCTCTCTGTGTCACTGGAAACTACCCTGCTTCATTTTACGAGAAATTGATTGTTGATTACTGTGGAATCCGATGGGACAATCAAATGCTAGAAATTCTACTGTATAAATCCATAAATGATAATTTAATGGCCACACAAAGTAAAGTATTCAGAGTGCTAGAAATCAGCTTATAAGACTTGCTTAAAACAAATCATTTTATTTCAAAATAGCTCTATCTAGGTGTGGTAGAGCTGAGAACCTGAAGACCAATAGCATCAGAATTTTACACAGAAAACAAGCCTGCATCAGGTGTTCCCATGAATAAATCGAGGGAGGAGAGAGGAGGGAAATGAGAAGGAAAGGGAGGAGAGGTGAGAGAAAAGGAGGGAGGAAAAGAGGAAGGGAAGAAAAGAAGAAAATGGAAAGTAAGGAAGCAAGGAAAAGGGAAGGAAAGAGAAAACCAAGAGAAACAAATGCAGAATGAAGACCCTGTGTTGGGCTGTGGGGCATGAGTTGCCTCCCTCCCTCACTCTGCACCAAAGGCCTGCAGAGTGAGAAGCGTGAGCTAACAGATTAGAAGCTCTCTCAAGGTAAGAACTGAGGACTCAGTCACTGCTTCTATTTCATAGTTTGTGCAACATGAACTGTAAATTTAAGGAAATTGTAGAAAACTCATATGAAGCAATTGCACTGTAGACAGTCAGTAAAGGAGAAAGAAGTATGGGCAGAAGAGCCGGTTGACATTGGCATCTTGGTCCACATGTGTCCTTTGTCTCTTGAGTGACAAGGTGGCTAATGTAGCCTATTGTCTCTGGAGTTATTTCCTGGTATTTAGAGAGTGAACAGGGTATTCTCTGTATTCCTTTATGGACAGGCCCAGGTGCTATGATGCTTTAAAGCTACAATGTTACCCCAACATCTCATGCGTTCAGAGGTAGTAGGGCTTTTTGAAAGTGATTGGATCATGGGGGTGTTACACTCATCAGTGGATTAATCCATTGATAAGTTCATAGCTGAATGTGCTGTTAGGAGGTGGGATCCAGCTGGATGAGGTGCATCACTGAGTCCCTTTGGAGGGTATGTCTGTCTCTCTGGCTCTTCCTGTTCTCTCTGCTTCCTGACTGCCACAGAGGGAGCAGCCTTCCTCCCCCACACCCATCAGCCATACATTCCTGTGTCGGAGCCAGCCAACCATGGACTGAGATCCTGAGCCCAAGTAAACGTTTTCTCCTTGAAATTGTGCAGTTCGGGTGCTTTGTCCCAGCGACAAAAAGGCTGATCAATACAGGTACCAGCACCATCCTCCCCTGACAGCACAACTCAAATGCCTGTATTGACAAGCACGCTAGGTTGTAGTACTTAATAAATTAGCCCTTCAAAGGGGACATTAATCTGGCAAGTTGTCTGCACCACAGAAATTAAAAAAACACATTTTAGCAGGGTCTTGTTTTGGGATCCAACATTTTTATGTGTGTTGTTCAGAGTGGTCAGTCTGTGGCAATGCTGGCGAACCTGTGGCACGTGTGCTGCGGTAGGCACACAGAGATCTCCATGTTGGCACATGAGCCAAGTGTACGAGTTGTTTTTTCCAAACAAAAACTCGGTGTTCAGATTTAATTGCATTTGGCATTTGACAATAAATAAGTGGGTCTGGGGTCGCACTTTGGGCACTTGGGCTCTAAAAGGTTTGCCATCACTGGTCTTTGGTCCCAGGAGTATCTTAGTACCTTGTGGATATCTTTTCTAACCAGAAGAAAGGTTTCTTACTAGAACTCGATATTAATGATTAAATATTCCATCCATGGGCTGTATAGGTTCCAAAATTTTCCCTGATACTTGTAAACCTAGAGGTCAGCACATATGGATAGTAAAAGGTTTTGCTGGGAAGAATAATAGCTTTTAACAAAGCTGTAGTTGGTGTACTTGCCTGACACTGATGTTAACCAGCACGAAGTCAGAAAGATAGCAGAGCACTGTGGTTAGGAAGGAGGACCCAGAGGCAGGTCACCTCCATCTAGAGTTGACCTTTACTGAAGATGCTGTAGGAATCGTAGCAAGATCATTAACTTCTTAAAGACTCAGTTGGCAGTAATGGAAGTATTAACTGTACTTTGTGATCCGAGGGCCACTGTGAACATAAGGCAGTGGCTAAGGGAGCCATCCCGGAGCTGACAGCACATGCTACCTGTTATGGTTAGCGTCAGCTATACCAAAATATTGGTTTCCCGTGGCCACTACAACAAATTACCACAAATTGGGTGACTTAATGCAATAGTCTCATGGTAGGAGGCCGGGAGTCCAAGATCAAGGTGTTAGAAGGGCCATAATCCCCCTGAAGGCCAGGAGAAGATTCTTCCTTGCTTCTTCTGACCTTTGGTGGCTCAGGTGATCCTTGGTTTGTGGCTGCTTCACTTTGGTCTTTTGTTCCCTCTTTACATGACCTTGTTTGTTTCATCTTTCCTTCTGCCTCTTGTAAGGACACACATCATCAGATTTAGACCTCACTCAGGTAATCCATGGTGGTCTCAAGATCTTTAACTTAATTATATCCACCAAGACCCACTTTCCAAATCACATTCATAGTTCTGAGAGTGAGTACGGGGACCAACTTTTCTGGGGCCACCACTCAGTGCCCTATATAGGGGTCATCAGGTCATCGGGTCATCAGGCCATTGGCCAGTGCCACTGATGATAACTCTCCCATCTCCATCTCCCAGAACAGCATGGTGGACAGGTAAATGTGAAGTCAGCACCTCCTTCCTGCAGGCCCAGTCAGTCATGGTTTTTGGCTACTCACATCTCTGCTGGAACTCAGAGCCTTGGTACTTTTCATTTCCCAGCCAGGAGAATGCATTTGTGTGTGTGTGTGTGTGTGTGTGTGTGTGAAATTGGATATGTCTCCTATTTTCTAGAGCACTTATATAGATAGAACCAGAGGCCCTGGTGGTAGACGAAGGGAGTTTTTCCCAGTGTCCAGGCAGCAATCCCAAGCCAGAAGGCAGGCAGCCTGGTGCCTCCAGCCTGAACCCCCAAAAGCCCATGGCCACATAGATGGCAGTAAAACAGAGGAACAGAAAATGACACGGACACCAAAGCTAGCCAGTTGGGATGGATTCAAGAATTTGACCTCCTGGGCAGAACTTGACATGTCAGTGTTGTTTTGAAGCAAGCAGTGGCTTCACTGCAAGGCCTTGTCCACTGGACAGCCATTTCAAATGGACAGTCATTTACCTTGCATATCTCACTATTATCTCAAATTTCCAAATCACCTGAAGATAGCCTTTCAGTTTTGGATATTTAAAAGAGCAGCTTGGAATGCAGTCACGTTAGAGTTTACCGAAAATGTGTACTAAGAAAAGAACAAACACTATATGCCGATATGAGAAACAGCTCTAGTTACAAAGCTAGTTCTCCAAACTGAGTTGGTTTAACTCATTTGCGTTATTTTTTTCCTCACTTTATGGAATGAAAATACAGGTCTGCTCTGATTCAGTTATTTTAGGGCCTTTAAAGTCCAACATTGTGATTTAAATAGTACAAAAGACTATAATTGTCTCTGCTTCTCCTTTTTCCCCATCTGGTCTTCAGGACACCCCAGCCCAATTTTCAGGGGACAGGAAATGAAGCAAACGATGTCATTTGGCTCTATCACCAAAAGTCACTTTAGTGCCTATTTATGCAATATTTCACATTTCTCTTTCAAGGCTTAGCCCCACATGGACTTTTGATTAGAAAACAGTTACCTCCAAAGCAGCAGAACAGCCCAGTTGTTATGGAGATTAAAGATACTGATTGCAAAATGCCTGCAAATAAAATCTTCACTGACAAACCGAGCTTCTTTCCAAAGCCTTTTCCTCCATAATCTTTTCTGACAGAACATTTTATGCTTTGGTGTTAGAGATTCAGTCACCAACAGCAGTAAATAAAACCAAATAATAACTTAAAAAATAGTATAGAACTCAGCCCCACAACAAATATTGGTCAATCATGTTTGTTTTTTGGGCATTCCTGAAAATGGGGTGAGGGAGGGCAATTTATATTCTGTTAGTTTCTAATTAGCAAACTGGGACAGTCTTTAGGCAGAGTTTTAACTTTTCCAGGCTCTCTGGAGTAGCAAGAAGCAGAACATTTACTGTTTAAACGAATATAAGCATTTTCAAGAGAAAACCACCATGGCACTACACGGCTGGGTGAGCCGTGAACAGGAAAGGCTGGGCAGAAAAGACAGGTGGTCTGCTCAGATGCAGGCTGAAGTACCACAGTCCTGGGCACCATCATCATTATTATTTCACACCACCTCACGGGTGTGTGTAGGGCTTAGGACTTCCCAGTACAGCTGCAAGACCTAGAAAGTCATCTTCCATTTCTGATTTCTGTAGCTCGCATCACAGCAGTTAACTACTCCCTTGGAAAGGCCATCCCATTCTTAAACATGAATCTCTTGCTCGCCTCAGGGAGGGAATCAGGGTGAAGGAGAGGAATCTGTGCATCCGCTGTCACCTAAGAGGGGACCTGAGCTTGAAAACACAACAGGAATGGGCTGATGCTACCTTCTACTGGCCATTTTGGTTCTTCTGCACAGTCTGAACTGGCTCACTGAGTCTGAGGCTCCATAAGTCAGCATAATTGGCCAACCATGTCCTTCTGGGAATATGCAGGAGATGCACTAGGACCCTTCAGCTCTGGGGCTTGAGAGTGACCCCACTGGTAGAGCAGAAGCAGAGCCTCCCTGGGGAAAATCTTTTGGTCACTGCTACCTTCAGTGGCAGCAGTTCATTCATCTGAGACAATAATAGTCTCCCAGTTCTGTAAATTGCTGGTCTCCATCATGAAAGGGGTCCTCTTTACCTTAAGGCTTCGTGTATTTAACCTGAGTCACTCATAGGCCAGATTCAGAGAGCTTGTGATGTGCCAGTTCCTCCCTGCTTTGGGAGTTTTAAAAGAACATCTTGAGATAAAAAGGGAGGAAGAGATAATGTGACTAGGCTTGTACTTCTTGGAGTTGCTGGTCGTAGAAAGGGAGGGAACGTGGTTGTTTTATGAAGTCTCAAGGGACGACTGCGCTGTTGTAGCCACTCTCGCTCCATTAGCGCATCTCCCTGCGCATATCAGATGGCAAATTATATAATGATAAAGTTATTAAAATATCTGTAAAAGTCAGCACGGGCTCAAGGGCCTGACTTGCCCTTTCTGCCTGCTAAGTGGCTTATTTAGATCTCTCGGCTCAAGGTCTGTTCATCTTCATCTGTGCTTTGTTGTAAATCGCCCACCACGTGGACCAACCATGATTGCCTGAGTTTTAAGATGGGCTTGTAATGGTTGCCCAGCCAGCCTGGTACCTTAAGGATGAGCCAGATGCTTTTGACGCGTGAGCTATCGCATGCCCAGTTTCACAGTTTTCAAATCACAGCATTTGGGTGTGATTGTATCTGTGGATGGGACATTATTGGAGTAATTGAGGCAGCAAGATCTTAACAAAGATGTTTCCTGGTTCCCACATTCACCAAAGGCAATAATAAAACAATAGCTCATTTTGATAGAATGGACCAAAGTTGTTGGTTCGTGGACTCTCCATTGCCCTTCACTGTGGGTGGGTGTCATACTTTCAGAAAGCATCGCTTAGAAGGTTTTGCCTTCGATACCTGCTCTGTTTTCTTTACCACCAAATCCCAGGTCCCTCATCTATCATGTACATGATTCACTTGGGTGGCCTTGGACTCTACCATTCTGTAATTCCGGACACTGAAGTGACTAGGAATTAAGAGTCACCCCTAACCTCAGGAAGACCGGCAGAGATGCCCCCAGAGCCCCTCACCCTGTTGCCTCTAGGTAATTTGGCTATTTGGGGGTTAGGGTTAACATTTTTGCTGTGTGATCAAGCTTTGAGAGGCTCCGAGCCACCATATGTTGCTAAATGAGAGAAGTCATTGCCCAGACGTGGATCTGTTTAATTTAATATGATTTTCCACAAATTACAAGCCATGACTTTAAAATTGAATTTGTGTAAAATTACGGATGGCCAATTCAGGTGGAATGGAAGGGAAATCTTGTTATTCCTATTCCAGGATCTCTTCCCGATTTCCTCATTTGATTCTTTCACGCCTTTGGGGGAGGAAGGATGCATTAGCAGGTCTATAAAGAGTTTCTCTTATTTTCAGACTTTCTTCTTGATCATTCACGGCTCCCTCCAAGGAGGACACAGCAGTGTGGACACGTTGAAACAGGTTGCCAATTCTGCCCCTCCATCAGCCAGAGTAGAGCTGTTCTTCTCGTCTCATCATCAGAAGGGACTCAGAATAAGCACAGGAGTGCCTAGAATGCATTTTGTATAGACAGCCAAACGTGGGTCCATAATATTTGTCCTGAGGACTGTTGGGAGGCTCACAAGTGTGGGCTTGGAATTCAAACCCCACATTGTCCACTTCTGAGTTCTGTGACCTTGTGAGCAGCCTTTAAATCCTCTGTGCCACTGTTCCTATCTGTAAAATGGACATGATAGTGGTAGTAGCTAACTTATTGGCTAGTTGTGAGGATGAAGTGAGTTAACATCCCTAAAGTACCCCATGCTTAACAGGAGGTAAGCATCACATGTATTTTCTCTCATTGCTTCACAAAATTGTCACCAATATTTAGCATGGTGCCGGATGCACTTTACATACTTAATGAATGATCAGTGCGATTATCGCCGCTGCCTTTGCTGTCGTGGAACTGCAGCCAGTCGTTGTCCTGGCACATAACCCAGGTGTGGCTTGTGGGTCCTGACCTGTGAGCCTCCCAGCTATTCTGTGTCTCCTTCTTCCTCAGGATGACGATGGCCCTGGGGGACGAGGGTGGTGGTGATTTTAGTGGTGCTTTCACCCGAGTTTGGTTTCCCTGCGTGAACACAAACAGGGGAAACCATCACCACCATTCCACAAGACCACACGGGAATGTAAACGCTCGAAGCTGAAAGGGGCCTTGGCCTTCTTTGCTGAAAGCCTGCATTTCACCACAGAGACACTGGAGGCCCACAGAGTTTCAGTGATGCCCAGTTGAAGACGGCCCTGAAATCCAAGTCTCGGGGCTCCTGGCCCAGTGCGCATCTTCTGCTGGAGTTTAAGTCTCTGTTGTTGGTTGAGATCATTCACACGGAGCTTTAACCACACTCAGCCTTACTCTGCCTTTTTCTAGAAACGCACTTCCTCCTCCATGAGATGACAGGGCCTCCTGGTGGGATTCAGTGCCACATGCCTCTTGCATCTCCATTTGCTGTTTAACATTGAATTTCATGTTTAAAGGAGTAGGAATTTTACAATAAGCCACGATAGACTATCCTTCTCCAAGCCACTCTGCCGCCTCCTCTTCATCCATCAAGCGCGGCAGCCCTGGATTTAGGGAGGGGGAGGACAAGCAGCTGCAGTGGGGTTGACAGGTCAGTTCCTGACCGCAGGGCCCACATGGGCAGTGGTCCAGGATGAACCCTGCCCCCTCCTGTCACTTGCATGAATTGGATACATTCAGAGAACGTGAATGGTCAGCCTCTTTGGCATTTTCAGTGAACCATCTACAAAAGGATTTCTTTGAACCAAGTTCCACCTTTCTGTGTGATTTTGAGTACATACCTCCCCCTGCCGACCCCGCCTACCAGCCCAGCCCTCTAAGCCTGGCGGAGGCTGCGGCTTGGCTGTGGCTGTCGGGCCAGGAGAAGGCCGGCAAACAGGTGCTGAGGGTGATGAGCGGGTCCAGAGCCACAGCTGTGGGAACACCAGGCGGTTCTGACAGGCCAAGGCCGGGAGGGGCAGGAGGCTGGTGCTGAGCGACAGTCCCCTCATCCATGCTACTGCCAGCTGCATGCCATTTACTCTCTAAACCGAGTACAACAGTGAGAGCCAGCCACCAGATAAAGGCGTCTCTGTGATGGCCACGCCCTTGTCCGTGAATTCAGGGTCAGGGTCACGAATAGCAGGGCCAAAGCCACCCTGGAATGTCACAGGAATTTGTGGAGAATTTGAGTGTCCTTCTCTCTCTCATAGGGGCCAGAGAAGAGGCTACTGCAACAGTAGGATGGCTTCTGGGCTCACTAAGACTGGGCAAGGCCATTGTCCTCTGTCCTAAATGAAACTTGATAGTTAACCCAGAAAAGCAGGAGCTGGGGACCTGCACTATAAGCTGTGTGGACCTGTCATCCCCACCTTCACCTCCCATAGCATGTGGCTCTCCACTTGTCCTGACCACACTGCCCTGGGGACTCATGCCCTGGGCTGGCCTCAGCAACCTGAGAACCACAAGTTTCTAAAGATAAGAGGGGAGTTGTGAAAGAGTGTGCTGGGAAATGGCATTTTCTCACTCAGAGAAATGGATGCCCTCAGAAACACAGCCATCCTCTGCATTGAGCATTTTCTCTTGGCAGTACAGCTTCCTCCTGACTGGGCAGTTTTTACGGTGACTTTGAACTTGCGACCACTGGAGATGAGTGAATCATAGAAAGCCAGACCAGCACAGAGCGACCAGCCTACTCCTTAAATAGATGAGCAATGGGAAGCCCAGAAAGGTTAAGCGACTTGTCTCAGATCACACAGACAGTGCACACGTTCAAGTGCTCAGCTTTCCTCTCCCATCCTCTGCAGCTGCAACACATTCCTAGTATTTGGAGTTAGCAACGTAAAACATCCCAAACGGTCCCTTAAAACAGCACTTAGGCGAAAGAGGGGCTGTCGGAACAAGATAGGGCAAACCCCAGTGTGCCTCTGCATACTGCTCCACCCAGTTTCTCATCTTTATATTACCAAAAAAAAAGTCTCAAATAACCCAAACAGGCAGGGTCTGACCTGCAGACAGTCTGCAGGCACCTGCCCAAGAAGCTGCCGGCCGGCTGGTCCATCCTCCTCTGATTTATGTTGTGTGTGTTAAGCCTTAAATTGTTGAGTCTCTGGCTGGCTGCAGTGGTATTACTGGAGGGCTGGTGCATGTTTTCAGCTCACAGAGCTGGCTCCGGGACTGGAGGTGTTGGCCCCGAATCAAGTCCAATCTCACACCTGTCTGAGACAATGAGGGCCTTGTTAGACACATCTCCAGTCCAGGCGGCTCAGCCTGCTTATTTTTCACGTTCAGAACCAGAGGAGGGGGGCCTGGGAGAATGGGGACAGGGACAGGCAAAGGCGAGACCTGGGAAATGCTGGGGTTGGCCAACTCCGGTGTCCTTTCCCCCCTTGCCTCCTCCTCCTGGCCTCGCCTGATTTTATAAATTTTTCCTTATATTTGGAAATTTAAAAAAACAAACAATACCAACAGTAGTCCTTTTATGAAGGAGAATTTCTTATTTGCAAAACAAGGAGCTTGGGGCCTGTCGTAGAATAAATTTAGTCACCTTGGGGTTGGGCAGCTCAATGGAGCAGCAGGGTGAGGAGGAGGGCTGTGGACCCCAGCCTACCCCAGCACCGAAACCCCAACCCTTTCCCACAGATGGGTGTGTCCTGGAAGGTTTTCTGTCTGATTTTCCCCTCCCGTGCTAACACTGCAATGACTGAAGCAGAAAGCAGCTCTGTAGTTTTCATGCGTGAAGCAGCAAACTGTCCTGTTCCAGCTCAGGCTTCCTTCCATGTGATCAGCAGAGAACAGAGCTGGCCACCAGCACTGATGTCTACAGACCCCGCCCTCCTAAGAATCCAACAGAGGCAGCCCCTGGGCAGGAACTCTTCAGGCTCCAAGGTGGCACCCTCAGGGCCAGTGTCCCTGAAGGACCCTTATTCAGCCAAAGCCACCCTGAAATGACTCATTCTTCACAGAACTGCACCATGTGGAGGCCACAGAATAAGGATCAGAAAAGAGTTTTCCAGAATTTTAAAGTCATGCTTTGGTGGGGTGCACCTGGTAGCTCTCCCTCTAGGAAGCTGCTATGTCTTGGGGCTTGAGTAACTCAGTAGGTTTCCCAGGGCTCTTCACAATCTGAGAGGCTCTTACTTGGGCTGAGAGGCATTTGGGTGGCCATGACCACTCCCTTTGGCTTGTTCTCCAAAAGAACCGGGCAATCCGCCCTACTCACCTACAGACAATCTATTTACACACTAAGCCCCTTGCAGACTCCAGACTTCAGCCTCCAAGACACAGCGAAGCAAACGTGCAGCCTGTGCAGGTCATTTGCGGCTGAGGACCTACGGGGGAAGAAGCTGTCCCGGGCCAGTTTTCACAGCCTAAATCACTTTTAGCTCATCCACCTTTGTACTCTGCATGGATGCCAGCCAATGTCCCCAGAGGAATGAAAAGACAACTTTTCAGAGGCAACAGAGTGATACAGCATTACCAACCATGAGTTATAGGAATTCTGGGAACTTGGGGCTGCCCTCTGATGGGGGTGTGAGTCCCTTCTATGTGACCTTGAGTGACTATATGAAGACCCTGTGGCCTCACTGTTGATACCTTGGCTCTCAGGGAATCCAGGGACCATGCTGCACAGCCTCCCTCAGCCCTGTGTTCTTGGTGGGGACCCTTGGACTGAACATGTCGCCTTCAGAGGGACATGGTTTAGGAAGCAGGTGTTGCCTTTTCAAGCCAGCTGATAGTCAAGGAGGGCTTGCTACAGAAGTCAAAGATGCTACCTACAGAGGCCATTTAACCACTGATTTCATACCTCCTTCTCTAGCCATGTCTCCCTGCTGGGTCCTGGGCCAGGAGGCCCTCATTCCTCCCTGGCCCCTCTGTGCTCTGAAAGAGTCCAACCAAGGAACACAAAGGAGGCTGCAGCATGGAAGGGGACGTGAGGTCCTGGTTTCCTACCTGCTTTCCTCTCTGGCTGCTCCTGCCCCCAAGCTTTGGTCCATGCTGATTGCCCACTCAGAAAGCCCTTTTCCATTCCCTCCCTTCCCCAAAGCTTGCCATTCTTCAGCACACGTCATCTGCTCCATGTCCTTCAGGACATCTCCTTCCCCACCAAGGACCAGATGATTTCTCTTCCTGGCTCCTGGGCCCTCCCGGTGCTTCCTTTAACTTTGCTGTCCCCTATATGTGGCCCTCTGCCTTTAGCAGAGAGGTCACACTTTTGAGTGTGCTTACCCAACTGTCATTAGTGAGATTTCCTTTTGTGTCACAAGATGATCAAAAACCCGCTGAGGCTAGAGTAGTGCTGCATGCTCCCCTAGCCCTGCATCCTCTTCTCCCCCTGAGAACATTCTGGGGCTGAGACCAGCAAGTCAGGGGAGTTTCTGGCAGCTGGAAACTCTTTCCTACTGCTCTGGAGCCAAGGGCCCTAGACCAGCTCTCCAGGGAAAGAGATCAGCAGGCATTCTCTGGAAGGATTTTCACTCACCTTAGGAGAGCAGATCAGAACTATGTACAAGGCATGGTTGAAAAAGACAGTGAATGTTTAAATTTTGTTTTGAAATTTATTACAGTAAAAGACACACTGCCATCAATCCCCTTCAGAATACTTTCCCTCACTTGAATGCGCTTATCCCATTGTTCTTGCCCCTCTCTGAAGCAGTTCTGGAAGTCCTCTTTCCTGAGTGTCTTTAGTTGCCCTGTTATGGGTGCCCCGATGTCCTTAAGTGATTCAAAATGTTTACCTTTCATGGTCCTTTTGACTTTGGAGAAAAGACAGAAGTCATGTGGTGTCAGGTCCAGTGAATAAGGTGGATGAAGACACACTGTGATGTTTTTACAAGACTGCCATTCCATTGGATGGCATGCCCCAGCCGCACTCACCATATGTCTGATCACACCTCTCAAAGACACTCACAAAAGAGGACTTTCAGTACTGCTTCAGAAAGGAGGGCAAGGATAATGGAATAGGTGTTCGAAGTGAGGGGAAGTGTTGTGAGGGGAATTAATGGCAACGTGTCTTTAACTCTAATAAATTATTTTTATTTAAACACATGGTATATTTTGGTCACCCTGCATTTATAGGTTTTGAGCCCAAGAACAATGCCATAAAGGATTCCCTGCCTCCCAGAGCATCAGGGAGGGCCCTTGCCACTTGCTGCCTCATTGTCCTTTGCCTCTTCCCAGGTCTCAGCTGGGAGGTTGGGAGGGAGCCTGGCTGGTACCACCCACCCCTGCTGGCCTTTCATTTCACTGCTCTAACAAGGAAGAAAAAGGGAAGGGAGGGCTCCAGGTCTCCTCTTTCTAGACCCAAGACTTCCTACAGCTTTCTGTTAACTAAAGTGGACACTCTCCCTGCCCCAGGCCAAAGGCTCAGCTCTCACGCCCTTTCCTCCTGTCTTCCTTTCCCCATGCACAGCTCATCCTCACCTGAGGCTGTCTTGCAAATACCAGGACCTGGATTGCACACTTCACTAGAGACTTGAACCCCAAAGCAAGACTGGTTCATTTGATCCACTTCTTCCTGGGAATGCGGACCCCCTTCTCAGTGCTGCTTCCCCGGCACTGGCCTTCTTCCTGCTTCCTGGAGCTCAGCTGTGTCCCTGAGCTGCCTCCTTCCCTGCGTGTTTCCAGAGTCTTCCAGCACTTTTCACATCCACTTGTCTGGATTCCCTGTTTATCTTGCTGTCCCTCTTACCCTATTACTCCTCATCACAGGCCCCTTCCCAGACCAACCCGTTACCCAGCCTTGGGCTTGCAGGACCCCACCCCTGCCATCTTGATGGCTTCCCTCTCTGCCTCATACCTTCCCCACCTCTCCCCTGCCATTCACCTTCCTGGGATCACATGATAGTTTTCTGCTGGGTGGATAAGAAGCCCTTTCAATCGTTGTCCCCATGGTCTTTGTCAGAGAAAAACGACATGTGGACCTCTTGCCAGTCTCCTTGTCTTTCCGTTTTGATTTGTCTCCTCGTCCCTTGGTTCCTCGGAAGCCTCTTTTGTTCAGATCAAGGGGAAAGTGCTTTGGAACAGTGCTGTTGAGACTGGCTTACTTTTTTTTTTTTTTTAAAGAAGATAGGAAGTTCCTGTTTTCAGAAAGGTTGTTCATTTCCAAAGAGGTTAGTTACAGAGCCAATCAGCTATAGGATGATTTCTCTTGCTGCATTTTTTCAGTCTGGTGTACAATACAAAAAAAAAAAAATTAATACACCAGTGAGAGAGATAGTCAGTGAATACAAAGGGAGATGTTATAATAGGCTTTTGTTGGTACTTGCATTTTCTTGTTGAAAAACAGAGCAAGACCCTGAGGTGCTGAGGTGCGGACAGAAATTTGATGTTATCAGCCCCCAGAAATCCCGCCCGGAGTCCAGTGGCAGGCAGGATCCAGAAACTCCAAACGACCACGGCAACTGGCCCTGCTCAGTACAAACGGTGCTTTTAGTCTTTCGTAAACAGCCTATGCCCCAGGGCTCAAATCCTTCAAAAGTTTGCCTAGGTAATTGCGTTTCATTGCTGTCTGGCTTGTGCTCATCTGTCTAATCTGGAGGTTCAGACAGCCAGGCCAAAGCTTGTGAGACTGGAGGGGAGTGAGCCCGTGAATTTAATCCACTTGAAAGACAGACTAATACAAGTGCAGCTCACTCATTATTTTAAGTGATGTGAGCAGAAAGGGGTATAGCACTCTCCATAAAAGGGTTTAACATCAGCACATTGCAGCCACTTGGCAGTTTAAGGCTGCTAGAAGAAAAGGAACAAACAGGGCGACAGTGTGATCCCTGGTGCTGTCTCCAGGCTCTGGACGCTTGCCTCCTCCTCCCCCGCCAGCCTTGAACACAGAGTGGTGGGGAAATAGTCTCTTCTCTCCCTGACTTCCAGGTCGGGATTTTCACTAATTCATAACAACACTTCTCTGGAACTTTTATTTTTATTTTTATTTTTTTGAGATCTGGGATTCTCTGGGCTTGGTTTCTAGGTGGAAAGGAGATATAAAGGGAAGGGAGAATTCAAGGTCAGCCCTACAAAGCTCAGCACCCAACAGGCCTATAAGCAGGAGAAAGCACCTCTCCCCAGGGCTTAGCCCCACATCGTGCTTGGAGAATACATCTATCTTTTCTTGAGATTTACAGCAGTCTTTCCACTTTGCCAGTACACGGTAGCTATATGGGAGGAAGCAGTGCTTTCTAATTATCACATGCAAGCAACGGTGGTCTATAAAGAGCCGGGAGATCTGTCGCCGCCCTGCTGTGTCACTAGAAACAAAGTCCTTTCACTTCTCGGTACCACCTCAGCTTTCTCTGAGATGGGGCTGGCGTGGAAAGTCTCTGCTCCATCATTCCATGATACGTTGGGATGAGATTTCAGAAATGTTGACGGTGATTTGCATCATTATCTAGTTACATGTGACTCATGCCCGGGAAGCTGGGGAGAGGCAAGTGCTGGCCTGTCCCTTCCCAGGTGGCAAAGCTGATGGTCAGCTCCGGAGCGATCTCGTTGGTCGTTTACACCTACAGTTCACCCAGCGCTTGACATGCCAGTTCCGAGTCTGGGTGCCAGCTGAGACAGACCAGCTATCCCAAACCCTGGTGTGGGGATGAGTTCTCCTGGGTGCAGGGAGACAGTAGCTATCCCTGGACTCCCACAAGAGAAGGGTCCCACCTCACAACTCGTCTCCCACCAGCCCCCTCTTCCATGTATGTACCATCCAGGGCACAATGTGTGTTGTCTCTCCCAGTCTGAGGAGTACCTCTGCAAGTCTTACCTTCTGGCCTGTCATTATGTTTAGACATGGTGACAAACTACCATGCAGTGTGGCCTCCCTGGTTTCCTTTGACATTTTGAGGCACGCTTGTCATTCAGGGCCAGGTCAGTCTCTGCTGTAGGATCGTCCTGTGCACTATGGGATGTGTCACACAGCGTATCCAGTTGCCACTCACTAAATGCCATCAGCACTCCCCTGGCCCTAAGTGAGATAAGCAAAAATGTCTCTAGATATTATTGCTAAAAATCCTCTAGAGGAGATATCGCCCAGGTGAGAACTGCTTATTTAGAGCAATCTGGGACACTGACAAGGACTGACTAACTCAGCCACACACAGGATCTCAAGGCCTAACACAAACACGAGCAGCTCGGGTGTCTAGGAATGAATTTTGGCCTCTTGGAGTCCTCGGCAGCTCTGATCCCCATAGGCCATCCTTTTTGCTGAGTAACAGCTTTGTTACTGTCTGCTATGTCAATCTCTAGGTCTGATTTCTTTTTAAATTCTTCTGCTTTAGTGCAAGTCACTAAAACCTGCTGCTTCTCTGAGAAAGGCTTCCTTGACCTTGTAAATCAAAGCGGCCCTCTGGAGAGAGGTTTCCCTCTGCTGGGCTCCGTATCATCTTTCTCAGGGTGACCTCATCTATTAAAGAATGAAGGTTGTATTTGAAATGCCATTTACTTTCTCTAAGTCAATAAATGAAGCTGTGGATCTTTAGATCATCAGAGGTCTGCTTATTACCAGGAGTTTTTGTCTGTGTGTGTGTGTGTGTGTGTGTGTGTCATTTTTTAAACTGAGATCTGTGTTGGAGTTTAAAAGAATTCCGGCAGATTTCCGTTTGCCTTTCTGAATCAGTGAGGGGTGATACTCCTTTGTGAGTGTAGATTGCCCCCAGATGAATCTGACTTTATTAGTTTATGTCCTTTGTTCAGGGCACCAGGGATGAGCTTATGAAAGCACACACGGCTCTTATCTTCAAAGGTCCCCTTTGTGCTGCAAACCCCACCTCGGCAACCTGCGTCGTTCATCTACTGTAATCCTGATTAGTTCACACCAAGGTCAGTCCTTCGGGGTGTGCAAAACGGCTGCAAACTTAAGTGAACAAATCCCCTTACATGGATCTCACATGCAGGTGGGAGAGGGGGTCACGGCAGAGGGACTTAGAAGAGAGAGTTATCTGAAACCACGGAAGAAATTGAGAGTGATTCCCCTTAGCTTGAAAGCCTAACAAATCACATTATTCGGAAGAATTCAAAACTTGCCCAGGAATGTGCACCCAGGTGTGGGAAGTTCAGCCTCTTCTTTCTCACTGTTCTTGATAGCAGCTATCTGAGTAATTGAGCAGTCTTTGAAAAATAAAGAGAAGCATAAAAGAGCTATACTTTGGGGGCTTTCTGCATGTGGAGAGGCCTTGAGTTTAACAGGTGTAATGAACACTCCTCTTCCACAGCTGTGTCTGTGGTACACGAGCTGGAGTTCGTGGGTCCACAGGGTGTTGTGAACAGGAGCTGAACTCGTGGCTGCACATCCTGCTGGCTCTCTGAGGCCACCCGCAGAACAGGTAGTGAGTATGTGAATGGCAGCTGTCCCCGCTCAGGGGATGAGGCCTCTGCAATGTGAAGAGAATGTGCTTCCTTCCTGGTTTGTCATCGTTTCTAATACAGCGGAGGGGGAGATACAAAGGCTGACCGGGATGGCAATGCCTTTAAAAGAGAGGAACTCGCTGTCCGTGCGGGCAGTCTTTCCCACGGGCTTTAGGAAGGCTGGAGATACTGGAAGCAAAGGGACAGCCCGGGTCATGCGTAGCTCGCTCAGCTACTCAGGCGGGAACTGGATGGATCGCGTGTTGACCTCTCTACAAGGGTGAAGGATGTGAGTGTGGTGGCCAAGCTAGAGGGTGTCCCCCAAGGTTCTGTGCCCTGGCAGGGACTGTGAGCCCCGCCATGGGCCTCTGATGTGGCTGTGCTCTGCAGGGTAGCTGAGGTGCTCCCCGAGGCTAGTGCTGGTGGGAGGAAGGACTTACAAGTTTTGGAAATCAATTAGGAAACCAGTTTGTACTTTGGAACACTGGCTGGTGAGGTAAAGCCTCACTCCTGGTGCCCCCAGCGGCCAAGCCTGTCTCTCCCCTGTCCCCTGCAGCACGTCAATGTGGACAGGGACTATTTCCTCGACATCAATACTCTTTTCTGAAAGAGCAAGGAGAGAAAACTGTGTGCTGACTCACGTGCCAGGGACTGCACTAGTGACAATCAGGCTCAGGGTCACGTATCATCCTTCTAGTAATCTAACAGTGGCTGCAGTCACCTCACAGGTAGGGAAACTGAGACTCCGGGGTGTAAATCACTTGAAAGCGAGTGAGATGCCAAGCTGGGATCTTGGTCCTAATCCCTCAGACTCCGAAACAGTACCTTTGCCATGTCTTTGCTCCAGGTCTTTAGCTCTTGGAAGGACAGCTCAGGCATGAGGTTCTAAATCCTAGAAATGCTTGGAACCCACGTAAAGCAAAGGCCCGCTGAGAATCTTCTGTGTTCTCTTCAGCACTCTCTAGATTGCACTGTCCTGTGTCCTCTTTCCTCTTCCCATGAACATGAGTTTTTCTTCTGATTTGAATGTCACGCTTCAGGGTTTGTCACATAAAACCAGAATTACTACTTAAAATCCAGTAAGGATGAATTAGAGCTCAGGGCACAGGGGACCAGGACATGGCACAGACTGCTTTATGGCCTTCAAGACACTCTACACATGTCTAAGCAGTTCTGATATTTGACAAAACTACAAATTGCCAGAGTAAAAACCGGTCCTGCAGCTAGGGGACTGCACCCCAGAATGCTGTGGCCAGGCTGGTGGGGAGGGATCCCGGGTGTGGACTCGGGGGCTGCCCTGGGCACAGAGGGCCAGGGCAAGGATGGGGGGGCGGCCCCAGAGGAAGCCAGGCTGCTGATGGAATGACAGGTAGCCGTGACGACTAGGTCTTGTTCTGAGCTGGGTTCCAGAACATCACATTCTCCAACACTGACTTGTGAGGTAGGGGCGTGTCACCTTACAGCACCTGCAGTCCTTGAAAGAACATCACCTCATTTTATGCCGACTACCACCTCGATGGATTACAGGAACCTTGCCCGATCTTGACCACATTATTTAATAGGATCTGCCCAAGGGGTGGCTCTTACTTGATCTGTGTAGTTGGAAAGATCAGGGTACCTCTTCAGCAGGGCCCAGGTGTGCTCCCTCATCAGCACACAGCAGAGACCAGCTAAACCACAGAGCCTTCCGCTGCCAGTCTGAACTGAGGGTTGGCTCCAATGTCTCTGTCC